>JAHXMU010000658.1:2012659-2034839 GCA_019455685.1 Philornis downsi | reverse complement strand
GAAATGAAATGAAATGAAATGAAATGAAATGAAATGAAATGAAATGAAATGAAATGAAATGAAATGAAATGAAATGAAATGAAATGAAATGAAAGGAAATGAAATGAAATGAAAGGAAATGAAATGAAATGAAATGAAAGGAAATGAAATGAAATGAAATGAAATGAAATGAAATGAAATGAAATGAAATGAAATGAAATGAAATAAGGAACAACAGGTTTAAACAAAATTCGATTATTTAATAATAATTTTAAGAGATGTGAAGCTACCTTGCCTACTTATTTTATAGCAAACCTTTGTTATAGCAAAATATAAAGAGTTTTAACGTATATCCGCAATGGCTTGAAAATTGGATTTTTCGATTTGAGATCCTGAGATTCTTAATTTTCTCGCATCGACGGATTTCCAGACATTTTTCAAACGGTATCAAAATATTGCACATTTTGCCACAAAAGAAAACGCTGTAAGAAAGAACATTTTACAACGTCTTTACGCATATTTCAATACAGTTTAAGGGCTATAAAGCTGCCTTGCAACACAATTTTCAAAACTGTATTTTTGCTATTTTGTAGTTTCAATACTACCACTAAATATTCTTATATTTATAATTCATTTTCTTTAATTTTTTCTTTTGTTTTTACAGAATCAACCAAAGTTTTACGGCACTTGATGTAAGGATAAGACTGCACTTGGTCTTTGGTGCATGTCAACTCAACGAAGTCGCTCCGTTTCTTTGCAATTTCATAACAAAACATGAGGTGAGTTTCAGAAATGGCAGCTACGACCTACTTTCTAACGAGCTAAATTGCCATTATTGCTTATATTGCTGATTTTATTGATTTGCTTTAAGAATGAAGAATTTTAAGCTATTGCTGGATTTTCGGGCCATACTTGTAAAATCACGAGTTTAATGGCACTAAATCTTATATTTTTTAATTTATCTAGAAAATAGTGCACAAAACGCACAACTGCCCCTTCTTGACATTCTGTTAAAGTTCAAGGAAGCCATCGTGATAGATACCAAGGCGATCCCAAAACTAGCCGACTTGACTCGACTTGATATAGAGGGTGGCAGTAGTTTGAAAAGAAATTATTTTGGAGAAAGGTGGCAACCTTATAAAATATATGTTTTAAATTTCAAGCCGCCACGGTGCGTAGTATTTTAATTTGAGCAATCAAAAGTAAATAATCTCAGTGAATTTGTGAACACGGAAAAAAAATTGATCACCATTATGTAATTCAATATTTTCATTTGAAAATCCGTTCAAACACTAATAAAGCCGTACTAGATTTTAATCTGTGGAAGTCTGATCTTTCGTTTACGATTGTAAAATATTGGGTGCCGCAGTTTAAACGAGGCCGTACGAGCAGTCAAGACGAACGCCATAATGGTCCACCAATTGAAGTATCCACGCCAGACACGGTTAAGGAAACCTACAAAATGGTACTAGATTATTGTCGGCTGAAGGTGAGTGAACAGGTTGAAATGATAGGCATTTCAAAAAGTACTATACATCGTATATTGACCGAAGGTTTGAAGATGAGAAAGCTGTGCGCAAGATGGATGCCGCGCTTGCTTTTAATAGAGCAAAAACAGCGTCGTAAAGATATTTCAGTAGAGCGTTTGGCTATATTTCACTACAATAAAGCCGAATTTTTGCGTCGATTTATAAGCATGAATGGGTTTATTACTTCGCAACTGAGACAAAGGAACAGTCAAAGAAGTCGACTGGAATAGGAGAATCGTGTCCGAAACAGGCGAAGACATTTTCATCTGCGTGGCGTCTGTTTTTTGGGATGCGCATAAGATTCTTTTTATTGATTGGTTTCAGAGTGGAAAAACCATCAACATCAACGGCGAATATTATGCGAATTTAGTGCAGTGTTTAGGTGATGAGATTGTAGAGAAAAGGTCGCATTTGACGAAAAGGAAAGTTTCGTTTCATTAAGACAATGCTCCAGTTCACATATCCGCCAGTTAGATGACCAACATGAATGAAATAAAATTCGAATTGCTTCATCAAGCACCCTATTCGCCAAATTTAGTTAGCTCGGTTGTAAAAGATTTTGCCAACAATGAGGAGGCGTAGCCTGCTGTTGATGGCTATTTTAAGAAGTTTGGCAGTTCTTACTACAAACAGGGTATAGAAACTATGCGTTAAATATCGCTGAAAAAAGTGCTAAAAGGAGATTATGTTGAAAAATAAAGAAAATTTTTTTCAACTTTTTTGTGTATTCTAGACTGGTTGTGGGACCGCCTTTTTTGAAAGAAATCTGAACAGATTCTTCTGCAAGCAATATTTCAATTTCCTACTGATAATGCTTCGTAAAGCGGAAACAGACAATTAAACATCGCCTAACGAATCTACTGAAACATATTCACGATGTTGTTTTTGCTCTATTGAAAACAAGCGTGGCACCCATCTTGCGCATAGCTGTTTTATCTTCAAATCTTGGGTCAATATACGATGTACGAGTATTGCACATTTTGAAATGCCTATCATTTTAACTAGCTCACGTAACCTCAGTTGACTATCTTATCCAATACCATTTTGTGGATTTTCTTAACCATGTCTGGCACACCTCAATTAGTCGACCACTATTGTGTTCGTCTTGGTAGCTCGTACGGCCTCGTTTAAACTCTACTACCCACTATTTACAGTCGTAAACGAAGGAGAAGACTCCTACAGATTAGAATCCTGTTCAGCTTTTATAATAGTTGAACTGAGACCTTTAAAATGGAAAAACTGGATTAAATAACGGTGAGCAATTTTTTTTCATGCTTACAAATTCACTGAGACCGTTTACTTTTAATGGCTTAAATATACTAAACAATGTGGCGCCTTGAAACTTAAATCATATATTTTATAACTTTGCCACTTTTTACCAAAACATTTTTTTTAAACTACTGGCACCATCTATACATCAATTCAGCTAGTTTTTCGACCATATGTTTAATTATAGGAAAGGCAAGGCTGTAAAAGGAAACTTCTTTAGGCAATTACTTAATTCACATTTTGATCAATAAGGAGTGACTGCTGAGGCATTATGTGATGTTAAGAAGTAGATCTTCAAAGTGTTTCATTTTATAGATAATTTGAAATACCAAACTAACTATCCCACTAACCTATTTAACAAATTCAGTTTCTTGTTCATTAGAAATTTGTGAATATTCAACAATCGGCGCACCGTTAATGGTAGAAAATACGTTTAGGATTTTTTAGCTTCGTCTACCAATATGCTGATCATTATGAAATAAAAATGTTAATTTTATTTATTTTTTTAATGATAATCAAAAGTCTAGCTCATCATCGCTGATGTTAATGTCTATTTTACTAGCAAAATTATTACTCCGTCCAGTTTCATATTTTCATATAAAGCTCATCTAGAATCACTGCACCTGTCTATTAAATGGTAGTGCCATGCAATTTTTCTCAGTGTAAAATCACCTGAAAATATTACAAAAACACATCAACACATACGAGTATTCACGAACAACATTCTTTAGTTTTGGAAAAAATCTCGTGTAGACTATAAATATTTCTTTTGGCATTTTTAACATAGATATTAACATAAGTTTAGTCGATTTAATAGTTTTCTAAGAGCTAATGTCGTTGTTGCTGTTACTGCTGTTGTTGTTGTCGTTACTGTTGTTGTTAGAAAACACTTGTTGTGTGTGCCTTAACAGCAGCAACAATAACAACATGATTTTCATTCTCTCGCCATAAAAGCCATCTATCTCTATCTGGTCGTACATCCAACGACTAAATACATTTGACTTGAACATTTTTCAGAGGTGCCATTGTGTGATTATGTATCTCAAACCAAAACCAAACTGAACCGAGCGGCAACAACAACAACAACAGCAACGACAATAAATTCAAACTAGTTTTCGTATTAAATTTGTATTTTTCTAATACTCTTCTATACGATGGAACTTGATTTGATTTCAGTTCTATATTAAAAACCTGCAACAACGACGGCAACAACAACAGCTGCAGCAATACTAACAACAGCATCTCAAAAGTATCTACGAAATACGAAAATAGAGACAACATCTAGAAAAGTAACACGTTTTTTTTTTCAAAAATGAATTTATTAAACTGTTTTTTTTTTTTTTTTGTTTTGTTTTTGTTTTTTGTTTGTTATTTCATACAAAAGAATTTATTAGCACATGTTCGTGTTTGAGCTGGATTCAGTATTGGAGAGGAGTGAGCTGCAAAAGTTGCTGCAAATGAGTGACATACAAAACACAAATAGGGCCTGGTTTTGAGGTGGTTCAAAACTTGAATATTTTCATTGCCAAATGACTGATTATTTGAATTTAAAGAGACAAAAAAAAAACAAACATTCAACAGGTTCAATTCTGTGGTAGGCAGACACTATTAGTAGAATTTTCCAATACCTGTATATCCATCCATTGGCACGCTCAACTTTATTGCTATGAAGTTTTGAATTTTTTGTTGTTCGGGTCTTATTTTGGCTTGGTAATGGACAATTTCAACCATCGTCGATAATTCGCGTAACTCCTTCCAAAACTGTGATATCTTCATATTTGCTGCATTCTCTAAGTAATCATGATCCGAAGTTTGTTTGTTACATTTTCTAAACGGCAAGCCCTACTATAACTTTGCCTATTACTTTTTGTATTGGATTTTTGGCCTTCATCTCTACCCCTATAACCGGTCCCTTGTTTCCTCGACCAAATATTCTTCCACTGAAAAGGGAGGTTTACATCCCTAAATCACATTTTTATTGCATTCCCTCACATCACTTGCGATAATTATTGAGTTTCAAAAATTTTTCAAAATTTAAATAAAACACACATAAAACTATGATTTCAATGAAACTTTTATTTCATTATAATGCTTGGACCTTAACATTATGTACGAATAAAAAGCCATTTAAATGACCGCCTCTTGATTGATTGCAGCAGTATACCTATATGTAGATCCTTTTGAGTCCGTTGTCTGTCATTTCTTCGCACATTTCGGGCGGTATCTCAGCGATAACTTGACGAATGTTGCTTTTCAAATGGTCCAACGTTTAGGGATTATTAACGTAAGCACGATCTTTGACGTCACCCCACAAAACAAATCTAACGGCCTCAAATCTTATGATATTGGTGGCCAATTGACGTCGCCAAAACATGAAATTACACTTTCTGGAAACTTCTCATGTAATAAAGCCATCATTTATACCATCATTTTAAAACCACATATCATCCACTTTACAATCTTTAATTGCGGGCCAAAAATATCGGTTATCATACGACCGTAGCGCTTTTAATTGAAATTCGGATTATCCACCACACTTTAACTAAGCGAAGCGATTCACAGGCCTGACCATATCTGTACTCTTCCAGGCTCTTCCAATTTCTTCATAATCTTACTAATTCCTTGCACAGGAAGACGAAAATGACTCAGTTGTCATTATAAACAGGGCGTGGAAACTGTTAAATATCGTTGAAAATTGTGTATTGAGCTAAAAGATTATGTTGGAAAATAAAGAAAATTTTTTCCAATTTTTTTTCTATTCTAGACTAGTTTTGGGACTGTGTTTTTTGCAACAAATCTGAATGGATTCTTCTGCAGGCAAAATCTCAATTTTCTACATATGATCTTTCGTAAAGGAGAATTAGACAATTAAACATCGCCAAACACTTTACTGAAAAATCTTCATCATGCTGTTTTTGCTCGATTGAAAGCAAGCGCGGCACCCATCTTGTGCACAGCTTTCTCATCTTCAAATCTTCGGTGAATATATGATGTATAATACTTATTGAAATGCCTGTCATTTCGAGTAGCTCACGCACTTTCAGCCGACTATTATCCATACCATTTTGTGGATTCTCTTAAATATGTCTGGCGTGGACTCCTCAATTGCTCGACCACTACGGTGTTCGTCTTGCCAGCCCGTACGGCCTCGTTTAAACTCTGCTGCCCAATTAAACGAAGGAACAGACTCGCACAGTTCGGCTTTAATAACCGTTGGACGCAAATCTTTAAAATGGAAACATGGAATTACACAACGGTGAGCAATTTTCTCCTTGCTCACAAATTCACTGAGATCGTTTAATTTTGATGGTTCAAATAGAAATACTAAACAACGTGGCGCCTTGAAATTTAAAGCGTATGTTTTATAAAGTTGTCACTTTTGATCACATCTGTAACTCTTCCAATTTCTTCATAATCTTGCTAATTCTTGCACAGTAAAACGATAACGACGACCATAATCACCATTTTTGTAGTAAGTTTTAACTATTTGTATGAGTTCTTCGGTTATTAAACATTCTATATTTGTAAATGGCACACCTTTCACTAAGTAGATAACACTTTAGATGACAGGTATTTAACAGCTGTCAGCCTTGCCAGACCGGTGGTTTTGAAACCACTGAATGGTGATGATTTAGTACTAAATATGTACTGCACATAATTTAAAAAAAATTTTTTGGACATTTTAAAAGTTGTTTAGGCAGGGAAAAGAATTTTAAATTATAGACATTTTTGAGCATTTTAATCTAATTATTAAAACATTTTTTAAACGTATTTTCCGGAAAAGGCTTCAGCTCTAACGGCGAATTCTCATTCGTATCAATTGAATATGGATACCTCGAAGTGGCAATTTGAGTTATGGAAGAATAAAAAGACAGCCGAAGCCATATCCGGTGACAAAGGTAAATGTTCGGTGGTATTTTTTGAGTTTTTTTTCAAAAATTGGTTCAAACAGATAGTCTTGCGTTATCGCGATCCAAAATTCATGAGTTTTCCTTCCCTTTTCGACGAATTTGCTATCTAAAATGCCGCATAACGCCAAGATAATATTCTTTATTTACGGTCTAACCTCCTGGCAAAAGTTTCGATTGCACAATATAGCGATAACCAAAGAAAATAGTTAACGTTACCTTGACATCTGATCAACTTTGATGTGTTTTTATTTCAATTTCGGCTTAGTTGGAAGGCGCTGTTTCGAAATTCGTTGATTGGCTGGTATATCAAACTCTTTAACCCAGAAATATTGGTCTGGAGTCAATTTGCTGTAGCATTGCGACCTTTAAGTTTTTGAAAAAAACGCATTTCATACCCAAACAGTCGTCTTCAGTGGCACGAATTGATTTAACCGATACAGAAATTTCAGCTATAATCTCTATCAATCTTAAATTATGATTTAGAGTCACAGTTTCCTCCACTTTATATATGTTAATTTCAATTGAAGAAGTTTATGACCGACCACAACGATGTAAATCTTCTACCATATCTCAATGCCTTCTGAATGAAGTGGGACTCATATGCACGTATTTTTAATAAAGTCGCTTCACAGTAACATTTTTAATGGTTCGGTACACGAAATTTCATTTGGAGTACAAAATTTAAGATAAATTCTTTGTTCGATAGTTTTATCCATTGTAAAACTCGCCAAACACACTTGAGATGATCTGACAAAATCGAGCGCTGCAGAAAAACTAAGTTATAGACAGAGTTTAAACTTAGTACAGAGAATAACTGACTATTTCTTTAAGTGAGTTTTTTACATTATCAATTCCGTGTACACTTTGCATACATAAAAATCTATTGTCTCTAATTTAGGCTAGTATAGAAAAAGTTGCCACATCAACAAAAATTTCATTTTGTCGACTATTAATCAGTTTCAAGCAGATCTCGGTGATCACAAGTACAATTTTCATAGATTGTTGTATTTACTAAAAATCTCATTTTGATAGCATTATTGGCATATCTCAAAAAAAAAAAAATAAATCCTGCAGCAATTTCACTATCAAAGAATTAGAAATGATTTATGCCAAAGAGAATTTTATAGCTTTTCACAAATGCCTTCATTTTAGGAGAAACCATTGCAATTTTCTTGCATTACTTTGTATAAAATAGAATTAATTTCGTAACAGATTATAAACTGAATAGTGTAAAAATAATGCAATTAAATAATTGTATGAAAAAAATACATAGTTTCTTTATACAACGCTCACTAATATTTAAACATAGGCTGATAGGAAAGCGCATATATTATGAAAGCATTTACAAGTTTACGAGGGCGCAGCAATTTTCAAAAAATGTTATTATATAGCACAATGAATTGTGTAGAATCATCTTCTAAAATACTCTTTGATGTCATGCTATATAAGACATTTACCATCCCGTCCATATTCACCGTATGCTAATTGGTATTAATCATACGCACATCATACAATTTATATTACTCATACGAGCGTGAATGCAAAAAAATTATTAACCGATTTTTTTTATTACAATCGCCTATGAACCAGCATTATCAAGAAAATTATGCATATAAAGAGAAACTAAACTCAAGCGCACACTATATAACTATAACTATAACTATAACTATATAACTTATATTTTACACGAAGTCACTCACCTGACGCTTGAAGAAGTACCGTCTCTTGATATATATTATAAAAGCTGCACATACGAAAATAGATTTTTTAAATGCAGTCTTGAAGCTGGAGGATTATGCACAATACTAACCACTGCGCGACAATAGATAGACAGGTATTTTGCATTATTTTAAGACGACAGTTCTTATTAAATTCGATATTAAAACTTAAAATGAACTAGTAGGACTTGGTTAAGCTTTTCATATACAAAGAGAATGTTCTACAGTTTAATGATAAATATGAATATCAGTTTGCAAAATGTTACTGACATCAATAAATAATCGCCGTTTATATGGTGATGGATATTGTGCCTGGTTTGAGTCCATTACAAAAGCATGATTTTGTATACAAATCATCGTAATATAATATGTATATGGAGAAGAAAATTAGATGCTGAAATCGTTCATCACCACATTATGCCAGAAAAACAAAAAACTTTAATAAAATTTTTTAATATCCGTGTCTGCCTACAGTTCCTAAGTTGTAGATGTCCAACTGTAAATTGTTATTATATAATTTAAACACTCCCTACTTAATATGTATTCCAAATAATGTTATAGTTTTCGTTATTGACGTCAATAAAAGGGAATAAGAAAAGGCTGATACTTTGTGAAATATTTTGATGATATAAATTTTATGAGTTAAAAACTAGTTATAAAACGAACGTGGCACGAAAAAGCTATCATAAAATATAATACAGAAATATAAAATATTAAAAGTGTGGAGAATAGTGCGAAAAAATTATTAAACATTATATCGAAATGTATATTGTATAGTATATTTATTTAATTTGACACCAAATTTAATATTAGATCTAGAATTTGCCTACATATGTAGCTAAAGTAATGAGCTCATATTATAGCTGAAGTTGAGTTCATATTGTAATCAATAAAAACTTGTAATCAAAAAAAAATTGCAACAGTAAAAAAACTCTTTGCCCTAACAATTAAGAAATTTATTTATATCTTCCGAATGATAAATGAGAGCAATTTTGCACAGATCCTAAAGTGTTCGCCATATAACAGAATGATTATTATTAATGGTTTCAAATTTAAATATATTGTATGTGAGGAACCAACGAGAATGTAGCGTAATGCAATGTAAAACATCCGTCGAAAGTTATTCATTCGCGTATATTATATTACTCATACGTAGATCGTACAAAATATTACCTTCACTCAATGTTATTCACACGCCTGACACTAATTAGTATTACTCATGCGTACATTCTACGATATACGATATATACAATATTTCCGAAATTAGGATTCTACGTATATATATTTAATTTCAACTGGTAGATTAATTGACGTTTTGTAGGAAAAAGTGGAAAAATAGAAGTCGACTTTTGTATTGTGAAAGTGGTATTTTACTTTCCTAGATCTACTAAACATAGCTTTTTGCGAATTATAAAATATTTTGCAATAACAAAATAGTTGTAAAATGTTAATTTTTTAAACTAAACTTCAAGTGGACTGTATAAGAGATTTTCAGCAAAATTCGACACTGTTTTTATCAATATTTTCAGTTGAAATTTGCAAAAACAATGATTTATTTCAATCTCCAGAAACATTATCCTATGTTCAATACAGTTTAACTCACAGAATTAATACATAATAACAAATTAAAATTGTAACCTATTATGTAAGGTTATCCATTTAGTGGCTTCAAACCCGTCGATCTGTTAAGCTTTTACCTGTTAATTACCTGTCATGTGAAGTGTTATCTATTTAGTGAAAAGGTTACCATTTACGAATATGGATCGTTTATCAACTACTGTTCAGGGAATTGGCTAGATTACGAAGAAGTTTGTAGAGACTGCAAGAGTTATAGATGTGATCAGGCCTATGCATCATCGCAATGTTCGCACTGCCAAAAATATCGTTCTGTTAGTGAAAGTGTTAATTCGTATTTGTCGATTCCACGGCGTTCTTAGCAATTGCGCCTATCTTACGGCTCATTATGACGTACTTTGAATTTGGATTTGCACTTCCTGTAGAGTTCAACTCACGCAACAATTAATGCCGGCTGACCATTCACAACGCCGTATATATGCTGACTGGATACTACATCAACAGGCTTTTAATGCTGATTTTTCGCAAAATATTTTCTTTAGCAATGAAGATCACTTCTCGGTGGGTTTCGGACAATCCAGAAGTGATTGTGGAAAATCCATTGTATCGGGAAAAAAAGTGACTATGTGGTGCGCATTATGGCCTGGAGATGTTATTGGACCGCATTTTTTCGAAAAGTATCTCAAAAGGATCCCCTGTTGCATCCATTCCAGAAGTGTATTTCGTACATAATGGCAAGGTCCAAGCATTATAACGAAATAAAAATTTCACCGAAATTATAGCATTATGTGTGTATTATTTATCTTTACTTGAAAACGAAAAATGAACAACTTTGTACTATGGAGGAAATTTGAAATTTTGCTAAAAAATTTTGCATTCAATTTGTAAGAAATATACCAAAAAGCTACAGTATTAAAATACAATGGACAAATTTCATATTTTGTGAATTTCAAAGGAGAATGACAAGTTCCCGAGTTGGTGCGGAAAAGTTATTTATTTTCGTTCCCTGATCTAACTTTATACAATGTTTGATTTGTTCTAAATTTGTTATAATTCAATGGAAAGATATAAATCTAAGAACATATGGGTTAAGGGTACTACAACGACAAAATTAAATGCTACAGAAAAAGATAGAACTATGAAGAAAAAAAAAACTGAAAATTTATGAAGTTTAAAGGATGTAGGTCGACGTAAGCCATTTTTAAAGTTAAATTTTGACGCATATCAAACGACATTTACCTTCATTATAGATTTTATTTAAAAGAGTATAAATTAGAATATGTAACTTCTTCACTAATGCACATGTCCTCCAACTGCAAATAGAAAAATAGATCCTAGACCATATGACTTTTTTTTTTGTCAGAAGCAATTAACGCCGGTATATTTGAAAAGTCGCTATAGAAATGTTACCCATCATAGCTACCGTAGTTCCTTCATAAGCATGAGAGCACATGCTTTGATAACAGCCAATCAAAAAAAAATTTAATTTTGGTCTTCTTGCGTACACTTGCGCAGAAACATGTCTCGTGTCAAAAATGATATTTTTAAATTTTAATGATCTCGTTTCAGTATTAATGCGTATATTAAACACGTATCGTTTTAATAATCTCATCTATTAAATAGAACATTAAAATCAATAGTTAAAAATACAACAGTAAAACACGTTTTGCTATAAAAGTATTTGTTATAAAAACTTATATTTAAAAAGCACAATTAAAAAATTCGATCGACTGTTTTTTGATCTCCCAATATAAACATGCTATAAGTGAAACTGGCAAAAACAAAAATTTAATACGTTTTAATATGATTTTAATAACATTCAGCTTGGACTCAAAGATTCTGTCTTTTTACTGGCCTGAAGATGGAGCATTTAAGTGTATCAACACTTGCAAATATCTTCTGTTATCTGTTTTTATATTCGTTTAAATGCATGCACGAGGAGGCTGGCTAATTGCCAGATTTTCATCAAATATTATTCAAAATTACCGCACAATAAAAGGATCAAAATCAAAAATTTACGAAAGACTTTCGTATAAATACAGTGGAAACTCAGGCATGTGTTCACCAAGCACTTCATGTGTACAAAGTTTGACTCGACTCAGTGTTATTATATGAGAGATATGAACTTATAAATATACGTCGTATGAATAACGTCAGTCACAACATCGGTCCGAAAACTAGCCGACCTGATGTACAGATGATGTCAGTAATTTGAAATAAATTATTTTTGTGAAAAATGGCAACCTTATAAAGCATATTTTTTTAAACTGCAAGGTGTCATGTTGTTCAGTGTTTTTTTTTTTTTTTTTTTTTTTTTGTTTTTGATCCATCAAAAGTAAAAAAAATTTCAGTGAATTCGTAAATATGGAAAAAATTTACACCGTTATGTAATTCAATATTTGCATTTGAAAAGTCTCAGTCCAACCAATATTAACGTTGAGGTAGATTCTAGTCAGCGTGGGTCTGCTTCTTCGTTTTCGACTGTAAAATATTGGGTAGCAGAGTTTAAACGAGGCCGTACGACAAGTTGCCAAGATGAACTCTATAGTGGTCGATCAATTGAGATGTTCACGCCAGACACGGTTAAAAAAACCCACAAAATATTATTGGATGATCGTCGACTGAAGGTGCGTGAGCTAGCTGAAATGACAGGCGTTTCATAGAGTGCTTATATCGTATATTGACCGAAGATATGGATATGAGAAAACTGTGCGCAATATGGGTGCCGCGCTTGCTTTCAGTAGAGCAAACACAGTATCGTGAAGATGTTTCAGTAGATTATTTGGTGATGTTTCACCGCAATAACGCAGAATTTTTGCGTCGATTTATGAGCATTGACGAGACGCGTTCACCACTTCACACCTATGACAAAGGAGCAGTAGGCTGGAATGGGAGAATCGTGTGCAAAGAAAAACGGTTTCATCTGGAGGCAAATTTATGGCATCTGTTTTTTGGGATGTGTAATGGATTATTTTAATTGATTATCTTAGTTCTTACTACAAACAGGGTATAACAGCTTTGAAAAAGTGTATTGAGCTAAAAACAGATTGTGTTGAAAAATAAAGAAAATTTTTCGCAACTTTTTTGTGCCTTCTTTGTTAGGTAGGCTAGTTTTGGCACCTCTCTTATGCATAACATCGGCCATTTGCATGAGAGGCGACAGAAAGACTTTTTTAATACCAATGAGCCAATATAGCTTAAATGATTTAAAAGTCATGAAATTCATTTGGTCAAATGAAAGGTGGTACTTTAAATGTTTAAACCTGGTTGTTAAACTTGTAGCAATATCAAATAGAAGGCATTTTCATCTCTTTAGGTGAAGGCTTTCAATTTATGATGCACAACACTTCCTCTACTGTTCAGCAGGCTGACGAAGGCGTCTCAAAATATTTGTTGAAGGACTTTATATACTCCGCCAAGAATGTACCGGAAGTTGATAAACAAAATACTTATTTGTTAATTATTTATCAAAGTTTATTTAATCGTCTTAGGCATACATATGCCGCCGTTATTTATTGTGGGAATTTTTGGGATAATTATCAGTTCACACGCCGATTTTTGTTGTTTCCGGTTTTATCTCATATTTTCCTCTATAATTCGATGTTTGCCACCCTTTTTCTAAGTTATATTTGTGACCGAGCATGGCGCGAAGGTTAGTACGCACGGCTATCTTTCGGATGATCTCTGGGTCAATCTTGCATACAGAATGCATGAATGTTTCAATGAGTGAGTCTAAAAACAGAATGTGTGTAAGTTCACTGAACGTGAGTAGTTCTCCCATGCCTCACACATGAGATGCAAGGAAATTTTGTGTTAACTTGTAGAACGGATGTTGAGACAATCCGTTATGAACGTAGGATCAGAATTACAGCGATCCAATATGTGCACAGACATCTCTTTATGGAAACATTTCTGAGGAAAATTCAGGCTTAAATTATCGGCCAAAATTGAACTAAATGCCTCTTAAAACACATCAAATTCTCGTGCTACCTTTCAAACTGAATTGACGGTTTTCAAGTACAATTGCCGATGGACGGGCATACAGAACTAAGTAAGTTTTCGACGATTTCTTAGCAATCTTTGAATGTTTTGCAGCAGTCATAACCACGGATTTTTTTATAATACAAATTTACCATGAAAGTTCTGCAACATCATTTCAATTTGCAACAACATTTTAGACAAATTCCTGTAAGCACAATTGCTTTCCACACAGCTTTTTTCTTTTCACAGGTATCACGATAGTGATCATTTTGATCATTTTGAAATTGATAGTTTACATAAAAATTTACACCAAATTTTCTGTTAGGTCGAGTAGACATTTTTCAAATTGAAAATGTTTTCCTGAAATATATGATTGAGGTAACAGTCAATTCAGTAACCACCCACAAGGATGACGCGTTTCGGGCTGTGTGAAAAGCCCATCTTCAAATCCCGTTGTGACCGGAGCGATGCTACATCATCACTTGTATATTCTTCTTCTTAAGTGGCGATTGGAATATACATATTTTATCTATTATACGCCGCCCGTAGAAAATAATTCCAAAAGCTTCGATCTTCTGCGCTCGTCCTCCAATTCGTCAGAACAAGTTTCAATAGTACTACAAATACTTTTGAAGTATCACTTGTATATACATCAACTTATTATTATATGTACATATATGTATATGAAGTATACCTATATATCATCCGAAAAAGTCCAGCTTTTGATTCATTGAACTTTTTTCTCAAGGGTAGTGCAAAAGTAACGTTAACGGCGACTATATTGAATGCGTCCTTGTTGTGCATCATTTGGTTTTAACTCGAGAACCAATTGCATCTTATAGGGGAAAAGACGTAACATATGTAAAATTCTTTGCAAAGACCGCATAGACATCTCTAACTGTTGAGATTGTCGCCTGGTGGAAGTTTTCCTCAATACTTGCTTGCACTCGAGCAATGGTCACTTCATTTCGGACTGCACGAGAACTTCCAGCATGCGAAAGATCACAGACAGCCCCTTGTGTGGCCCAAAACGCTTAACCAATCGGTAAATTTTTGGCTGAAAGAAATTTCGATATGATCTGAATAATCGAATGCTGACTTTCAAAGTAAAATTGAACAACTTTTGGTCTTTGTTCTGTGCTTAGCCTTTCCATCATAAATTTCCCAAGTATTATTTAGTTCATTCTGTAAAGAGATGAAAAAAAGACTTAAATAAAAAATTTATCCACTGATCAAATCTTGGCGTTACTTATGCGCCATCCTATATATATACACCAAATAACAATGAGAATAGAGGGTTGGTTTTCCCTTTCTTTCAAAGCTGTTTGACATAATAGTCAAACATTTTCATTTTATTTTCATTCAGTGCAAAAACTGACTTCGACTGACCTACCCAGCTATTTTAAATACACTGATTGTCACCTACAATTTCAGAAAAACAATTTTCATACCTTCGACTACTGCTGGCAGTTAAAATTATTGATAAAATTGGAATTTTGAACGGCATAAAGTTTTGTTATTATTAAATCAAACTAATTAAAATTGGCTAATCGAAGATACTTAAATTCAGAAGAGATCTTAGTCAGATTAACAAGACAGGCGATAGGCGACAGGCCGGAGCCCACACCAAGTTTACATTGAAGATGGGCAAATATCTCACTGACACATCTTACACCAATGTGGCCTTAGACAAGACGATCTCATCAAGGTAATAATGACCCGTATAAGCTGATCCATATGTTCTGAAAATCATCAGAGGAAAACAATCAGAAGAAAGCAGTCTGTAAAATATATGAACGCATCACAGTTAATAGAAAATATCGTCATCACCTAATAGGGCATAATTTGAAAAAGTGAGGATTATTTAATACAAATACAAATAAGTATTTGGTTTGCAAATTCGTGCGCGTAGGGTATTATAATGTTATTGACTGTCTAACAATTAACCACCCAACTTGGCATCGGTCTACCTTAGCGACTGCATCTCTCTCAGTATTTCCTGCCACACTTTTTGCTTAAAAATGAACTTTGTTCTCACTTCTCAACTCCCACTTGCACAATATGTTATTCATACATTTTAAAAAGGAACTCCCATGTAATTTAAAATTTCCACCCATTCATCTGTATAAGAACAGATTAAGTTGTAAAATTACATGTAATTAAAATGCTTCTAACGCTCTCCAGTTGCACAATATTCTCATAGTTAAGTTCACTTAACGTCACTTTTTGTTAGAATCATTCGTTTTTGAATCGAAAAATGCTAATCGATTGTAAAAAGTGTGAAAATACACAACAAATTAAATAATTCCACTTAAATCGATAATTATCACACATTGTGTGCTGAGAATGTTTGATTTGCTTGCCTTTTTCTTTCTGTCGCTTTTTATTTGCTGGGTTCTGTAGCGTTTTTGTGCCAGCCTGAATGGTTGCTGGCTAAATCACTCACTCGACTCGAGGCGGCGTGACTCGACTCGAATCTTTTGTAGAACCATGAATGGATTCAATGAATGGAGTGAATGCTGACTGACGGACTGACTGTGGCAAATAATGCTAACAATAAATCATAATAATTATAATTATTAAAACAAAAATGACATCGGAAAAGGACGCACACAAATGCATTTGCAATAGTTCTCCATTTGTCCGTCTATTTCTATCTATCAACAGCAGCAAACAACAACAGCAGCAGCAGCACCAGCAACAACAGATACATTTGCAACTGTTGCTACTGAATTAGACACAACACCATCAGTTGCACGGACAGAATAAAAGGGGAGGAGGAACTTTTGTAAATGTTTGCTTGTTACATGTATTACGAGGTAGCATTGTTGTTATTGCTACTGTTGTTGTTGCTGCTAATAAAAAACAATTGTTGGCGATAGCAAAGCGCAACACAAAAATGTTGGCAATTAAAAATTTAAATTACTTAAGTTTATTTTTAGCACAAAATTCCAAAAATGAAAAAAAATTATATGAAATACTGAAAAAAAATTAACTTAAATAGAAAGACAATGCAATCGTGAATCGACATTAGATACAATTAAAATTTGAAATGTATATTAGACAGCTGTGGACATTTCAGAGTATCGCAGATAGCGCTACATGCAGACAATGCCGACACATCCAAGTGAAATCTATTATAATGTAATGGAAAGGGTATAATGGTCCGACACTAGAAGTAAAAGAAAATGTAAAATGCTTTTAGTTTGTAGAATTATGTGAAAGAAAATGTAAAATGCTCTTAATTTTTAGAATCAAGTAAAAGAAAATGTAAAACTGTTTTAATTTTTAGAGGTATGCAAGCAATTTAATTCCCCTGCTTTACTAATTTGAAGGGTAGAAGAAAACTTATACACGGCCGCTTACTGGGCCGAGCTAAATCCTTGAGTGTCGAGGAAAGATCCAAAATTAAAATCTACAAGGAATGTGGAATTTCTATTCATCAAATAGCCGGAAAAACTAATGGAAATCGCAGAGTTATATCGACATACTTGCGTGACACCGAAGGCTGTGGAAATAATATGAAAGGTCGAACATTAAGTGCTGCTACAGCCGATGACAAGAGAGGTATGCTGACAAGAAGGCTATGCTGACAAGAGGGCTGAGATATACCTCAAATTCACACGACTCTACTGCCAAAATCAAGGAAAAATCTGGCATAAGTGCAAGTGTATCAACGGCAAAAAGAGTTATTTTCAAAGCAGCACACTTACAACGCTTGAGGCTTAAAATGAAACCATCGCTAGACAATCTTCGTAATGAACATCGCCTCAATTTTTGTCATACGACTTTGACGTGGGGTTGAGAGTGGAATAGAATTATATTTTCCGACGAAAAAAAAAATTAACTTAGAAGGTCCTGATGGATATAATTACTATTTCCACGATCTTCGAAAAGAGGAGCACCTACTCAATCTATTACACAACCAGGAAGGTGGAGTTATGGTATGGGGTGCGATCTCTTATTATGGCACAATAGAGCTCCAGTTTCTCTCTGCAAAAATGAATGCGATTTCATGCAAATCCGTGCTGTGAAAAGCTTTTCCTGAAGTTGAAAATGTTTTCGGAGACTAGGAATGGAAATTCCAGCATGACAGCGCGCCAATCCACACAGCAAGAGTCGTCAAATCATGGATTGAAAGTTAAAATGTTGAATTCATGAACTGGCCGCTCCACTTTCCAGACTTAAACATTATTGAAAACGTCTGGGGATAGCTAGTACGCAAGGTGTACGAATCAGGCAAGCAATATTCAAGCAAAAGTGATCTCATTAATGGAATTAAACAGGCCTGGTCGTATATTTCGCTGGACCTAAACAAAAAACTGTATGATTCTTTACCGAACAGAATATTCTCAACCAGGGCCACCCTGTATTTGCTCTACAATAATAAATTGAAATAATTTGTTTATAATCAATGTATTTTATTAAAATTTTTTTTATTATTGTATAGAAAATTCAATTTTATTTTATATAACTAATTGGTTTTGAAGATGATAAACCGTAAATGACCTCCATGCACCTGATCAGAAAATTATTAATCGCGGTCGAAAGGGTTGAAGTCGGGATCGACTCAATTATTGTTTTAATGGACTGCTTCAATTCACACAAATTCCTTGGTTTCGTTTCGTACACCTCTTTTTTTTGGCATGACCCCATAAAAAAAGTCTGGTGCATTCAGATCAGGTGACCTTGAAGGCTAGCGAAAGATGCATTTTCCGGATATTAATTTGTCTGGGAATTTTCGTTGGAGCTCCGCCATAACCGGTCTGGCTATGTGTGCAGTTGCTCTATTTTGCTGGAACCAAATACTGTTGAAACGGATACGTCTTCGGTACAGTTTTGGGTAAAACAAAACTCCTACAACATCTTTAAATAACAGCCCTCATTGACATTAACATTGTGTTTGTAGAACGATTCATACGCCACCTGTACATAATATCTTATTATTGTTACCGAAAAAAATTTTACAAATCGTGTATTATTTTTACAAACGTCTCTCTCTCTCCCGATTCACTTAAGAGGTTTACAACGTCATAGCCATTCCTGGATATTATTAATTCATACATTTCCTTTCTTCCTCTGGTAGATGATCCTCCTTCATCTCTTTCGCGGATGATGTTTTGGAGCAGCTTATGGTTCTTATTTCCCACTATGTGGCCAAGATATGCTGTTTTTTTTTTTTTTTTTTGTTTTTTGTATAAGGTTATTCATTTAGTGGTTTAAAAACCACTGGTCTCGCAAGGCTATCAACTGCTAAATACCTCTCATCTGAAGTGCTATTTATTTAGTGAAAAGTGTGCCATTTACGAGTATAAATCGTTTAACAACCAAAAAACGCGTAAAATAGTTAAAACTTACTACGAAAGTGATGGGCTTCAATCGAAAAACTTTTTCTTCAGCGATGAAACTCACTCCTAACTTGTTGATTACGTCAACAAGCAAAATTTTCGCATATGGTCCTCGGAGAACCCAGAAGTGATTGTGGAAAAGCTACTGCATCGGGAAAAAGTGACTGTTTGGAGGTGTCAATGATCCCTTTTTCAAAAAAGATACTGAAGGAATAATCACTGTCAATTCAGAGCGCTATGGTCATATGATAATCGACTTTTTTAGGCCTGCTATTGAAAATTATGAAATTATGAACGATATGTGGTGTCAATAAGACGATGCCATGAGCCACAAAGCATGAACTATTTTGATTTTATTGCATGACAAATTTCCAGAAAGCGTAATTTTACGTTTTGGCGACGTCAATTGGCCACCAAGATCATGTAATTTGACGCTGTTCGAATTTTTTATTTTGTGGAACTACAACAACGACTGTGTTTACAAGGATAATCCCCAAACGTTGAGGTGTTTGAAAACCAACGTTCGTCAAAATATCACCGAGACACCGCCCAAAATGCGCGTAAATGTGGTTGAAAACTACCTCAAAAGGATCCTCTGCTGCAGCCAGTTCTGAGGCAGTCATTTAAATGACATAGTATTTCATTCATAATGGCGATATCCAAACATTATAATGAAAGAATTTTTTCATTGAAATCACAGCTTTATGTTTTATTTAACTTTACTTTTGAAACCGATGTATAATTTGTTACATTTTCCATTCATTTTCTTTATTGCATCTTTCTTTTGAAATTTACAATAAGTATTCAAATCTTAATCCTATCTTAAACTAAAGTATCCTGCCGGATCTTATTTTTGGTGAGCCGAACTTTTTATCACCGGACCAAGTCTAGCGTGTAGTTTCTCCTTAGCCGTATATGGCAGGGAAAATGTTGAAGGTTTTGAGCAAGTGGGTTTGAGTGAGAGGACAACTTCGATACATATGACCTGCTTAATCTTCTTATTTCCTCGGAAAAATAAGGAATGTTTAAGTCCTTGTTACATTTGACTCGAAAAATTATGTGTTAATAATTTTGACGCAAAATAACGCAAATGCTAGCCGTTGTTTTAATATGAAACGTTGCGTTAATTTTCTTAAATTTTTGGTGCTGTTTTCGTACACTCCAAAAACAAACCAGCTTTTAAATCAGGTTTTAAATAACAAAAATTTTTAAAAAAAAAAAACTTCAAAAATGTTAGCTTTGTGTAAATACTTATTTTTGACTATAGCTGTATACGTATATGCCTACGAATGTACATAATATCTGTGGTCACAACCCGTAACAGCCCAACTCGAGTTAGGACACAATTGAGTTATTAGCACCATCGAATTCAGCGTATCTAAATTTATTTGCTTTAAATTTTTCATGTTTTTATCTCTTCTAGGAAGGCAATTAATCCTAAAAAACCTAATAGCTTTAGTTATTTTTCTAAATGACTGTTTTGGCATAACTGTCTAAGTCAATTTAGGATTACAACAAATATAAACATTATTTTTTCATCACTGCCTACATCAACTTAAGTCGTTAATCCAAAAAAATAAAGAAACAATATTATTTTCCTAACTTGAGTTAAGCTCTTATTCCGAATTACAATTTCGTTTTTTGATAAACATAAATTGAGTTAAGGTCTTTCTCCAAACTTAAAGTTTTTTATTTAATCTGGAATAATAGCCAAACTCAACTTGAACTTTTTGACTTTCTTTCGTTCAACAATTCATAAGAGTGTCTTTTTCGATAATATCTTTTGACTGCGAGAATAAACAACTATTTTTTGTTAACAACTAAGCAAAGAAATTCGTTTCCTTGGAATCTGTAGCAAAGTTTTCCAAAAAACACCTTCTCCTGATCTTCAGTGAAGATTCAAAACTTTAAACTCCTGTACTGAAAATATTGAAAAACAGACTTAGGCTGTTATGGGTTGTGACCACAGATATTTGTAAGCAATAAAAGTATTATGTCGAGAAAGTTGGTTTAATTTGCTAAATTCGATAAAGGAAATCGGCAATCAATTAAATCATCTATGTACATTTCATCTACTAAGGCTTCAAATGACTAACGAACCCCACTGTAGCATACATGAACCCCCTATCATATTCTCCCTACGGCAATCAACAATTCAGGCATCTCACTCGTGCTGATCACCAGCCCGCCATTAGAATTCCAATATGAATTTGTGACAATTAATTGTTGATATAAATACATTATCCATAGTATGATATATAACAATGTACACTTGTATACGATACGTACTCGCTGCCCCAGTGACAAGGCTGGTTTGTTCCTCCCTTTTGGTAGTTGTCAGAGTGTTGAGTTAATAATAAATTATTCAAATTGTCGTTATTTGAAAAAATTCTACTTATGAGCCGTTGCAATTTGTAGCTGTATTAATAATTATTTAATAGGAATTGCTGCGTTTGGTCACAAACAAATGTTTGTTTGCTGTTGTTGTTGTTTTTAATATTGTTATTCATTTGATATGAATAAATTCATTCTATTTTTATCGCACGATCCATAAAAGAGTGTAACGACAGCAATTTGATATTTCTCGTAATGTAATTGGCAAAATTTGCCATATATGAGGATATTTGCTAGGTTATTTTCGAAATATTAATAATTTTCAAAGGAAACCAAATGTTATTTATAATATTATAATATAACGTGGAACAGAAAGTTTAACGTTGCACTATTATCATATGGAAAAACGCTGATAGCAACACTTACCCAGCAAAAAATGAATGTAAAGAAGCAAATAAACATAGAGAAGTGAAATTTACATTGGGTTGTCATAGGAGGGAAGAAGTATCATAAAATAGTGCTTCCCTCCTATGTCA
>JAHXMU010000658.1:1995694-2012649 GCA_019455685.1 Philornis downsi | reverse complement strand
AAGAAGTATCATAAAATAGCACTATTTTCCTATGTCATAGGAGGGAAGAAGTATCATAAAATAGTGCTTCCGTCCTATGTCATGGGAGGGAAGAAGTATCATAAAATAGCACTATTTTCCTATGACATAGGAGGGAAGAACTATCAAAAAATTGTGCTTCCCTCCTATGACAACTCTATATAAATTTCACTTCCTCGGAGATTAAATTTTCACGCGTCAGACCATAACACATTTTTGCATTGCTGTTAAGTCCAATGAAAATGTGTCTGAGCAAAGTTGGGGCGAGCTCTACGAGTTTTGTCTGACACAACTGTTTTTTGGCGCACCTGCAGCTCCAGAAAACGTAATCTTGGGCTTCTCTTTTTATAGTGGAAAGACTAAAAAAAAAAAATTTTGATTTTCCGATCTTCATGTGCAGTTGTTACGCGGGGTCTTCCACCTCTATAAACTGTTTGGATGTTTAACTATGTTAACTACAGTGTCGCCGATATATGAATACCACAATTTATAGAAATCTCTTTTTTAGAAAGCCCATTTTCAAAATCACTTAAAACTCTTGCTTTTAATCCCGAACAGTATTTGTTTCCAGCCACTTTCCTCGAAAATTTGTAAAACGAAATAAACCTTTTTAACACCGAACTAAAACTGCTTTAACAGAATAATAAACATAAACATTTTGATAAAATTTCAATACGTAAATCATAAATGATTAAAAGGAATGTAATTATCGTTCTGTTTTAGCATTTGATAGAGTTAATTGCATAGTCAAAAATATAAGAAGAGAGAGAGTTGCAAATGAACACACTTTGAACACTTAATTTGTACTATTTGCAGCAATTTTGTTTTCTTATTGTTGCAAAGTAATGGAATTGTTTTTTTGTTTTCTTCCTGATTAACAAAAATAACGAGTGAAGTTAAGAAAACAACAAAAAGTTTTCATTAATGAGTAATTAAAATGCAAACCGAACATGTTATACTACTAAAAATTACATCTTTTGATCATATTATGTACTTTAAAAATGGTTTTTGGAGTACGCTATAGGAACACGCTTTGCTTTAATTTTTAGAAATCACAATGGAAAATAAAACCATCTTTTTTTTTTTTTTGGAAGTGGTTCAAAATTTACTCGATGGAAGTGATAAACACTCATAAATTTCATCTATAGATGTGGTGGAAATGCAATTCTTTTTGAATGTGTTCCACTTTTGTCGATGGGTTCTTATGTGTAGATCAATGGTTTCCAACAGGTGGTCCGCGGACCCCTAGGGGTCCATGCCAGAGGAGTCCGCAAGATATCATTAGGTTAGACATTATAAAAAACTAACCCGTAAAAAACACTGTGTTTTTAGATTTTTTGAACTTAGAGATGAGGTTCGTTTCGTGTTTTCCTTCTTGACACCAAGTACGCAGACTGTCTCACTGACTTTTCTTGGCTTTGCTCAACTGCCCACTTAGCTGATGTGTTTGAACACTTAAATGTGTTAAACTTAAGTTTGCAAGGGAACAATGTAGACATGTTCAAAGTTGAAGACAAGATTAGTGCTATGGTCAAAAAGTGTCAAATCTGGGCAGCACGGATTGAATATGAGTCTTTCACTAACTTCTCTACTTTGGAACAATTCCTGGAGTCTTCAGAGGAGAGTTTGCCTGAACCGATAAGGAGCAACGCACCCGAGCATCTTCACAGCCTAACCACCACTTTTAGGGAGTATTTCCCCGAACCTGACTCTGGCGATAGTTGCATTCGAAATCCCTTTAGTTGTCAAGAAATAGAAAAAATCCAAGGCCTCTCAGAAGAAGAACAAGATCAGCTTGTGGACCTGTCTAGTTGTGACACAATGAAGAACATTTTTAATGCTGAGAAAATTGCAGACTTCTACAGCACGCAAGGATTACAAAGAACTTGGAGATAAGGCAATGACAAATATCCTTCCATTTGCAACTACCTATCTATGTGAACAAGCATTTTCCTCCATGTGTTTCATGAAAAACAAGCACAGGAATCGGCTTGACATGCGATCGGATTTCAGAGTGAAAGTGTCAAGATTGAAACCGAACATTTCAGAAATATTGGACTCAAAGTACAGATTCAACTCATCTCATTAAGAATGGAAAATGAAAACGAACTGTGTACTAATGGACGTGCATGCATATATAAAATTCTGATAAAAAAAAACTTGTGTAATGATCAAAAATAGAATAATAACAATAAAGACAAAGTCTAACAACAAATATATTAGTGCGGTGTGGGGGTAGTAGGCATCTACAACATTTCTAGCTTTAGGTTTAGAAATGAGTGGGGGTCCTTGGCATTATATCGAATGTATGAGGGGGTCCTTGGGAAAATATTGTTGGGAATCCCTGGTGTAGATAATATGGAAATGAATCACAGTTTGTCCACTGCGACGTATGATTAACGTGTAATTCTATGAAATATGTAATGAAATGATTGTCATTTGTATGTATACGAGTATATGCATGAATGTAGTCTATTCTCTGTATTGTCTGATTTTGATAAACGATAATTATTTTGAAAGAAAATAATGGTAATTAAGAAACATCGAACGTAATTAACAAAATAGTTACGTTTTATTATTAAAAGTTGAAATTTATAGTTATCATTTACAAAGACATACTTTCCAGTGAACAGAGGGTACCTGTCAGTGATGTGCGGTTCGGGGAATTTGATAAACGGCATTTTTTGGTCTAATCTAAATGCATACGAGTACAATATATGTCAATATTAGCACACACAAATATTAAAACGA
This sequence comes from Philornis downsi, assembly GCA_019455685.1. Lineage (NCBI taxonomy): Eukaryota > Metazoa > Arthropoda > Insecta > Diptera > Muscidae > Philornis > Philornis downsi. The sequence continues at coordinate 2,009,880 of JAHXMU010000658.1, read as the reverse complement.
AATAATACTCTTCTCCAGTGGCGAAATTCACGCCTTGAAAAGCCTTGTGTTTTGACCGCAGTTTCTTCAGGGTGAGATTGGAAATCCGGAGCTTCCACTCTAGTTGCACGTCCCTTGAATATGACATACAATTTACCGGAAGACCCTTCTACCTAAAGAAAGGATTTAACCGTGAGCAACTAGCACTACTTTATGCTGATCATTATATTTTTTTATAAAAATGGAACTTTATTATGAAAACATGTTTACAAATGATTCATTAAAAGTATTGCCCATCGCTAGCTAATACTTTTTCCCACCTTCCTGGAAAAACTCGAATTCCGCCATGGTAAAACTGTGCATCTTTTGAGGCTATCCATGAATCTAGCCATCCCTTGATGTCTTCATATGAGTAGAAGACATCAGCCAGACCGTGTGCCATTGAAGAATATGGCGGATGGGGTAGGACTTCCCATTTCAGTGTTTCCATGTAGGTTTTAACGGGCTTAGCCACATGAAACCGAGCGTTGTCATGCTGAAGAATCACTTTTTCGTGCCTCTGCGCGTATTGTGGGCGTTTCTCATGCAGAGCTTGACTCAATCGCATTAATTGAAGTCGATGCCAATCCTTAGTGATGGTTTCGTTTGACTTCAACTGCTCATAATTAATAACACCGACCTGGTCCCACCAAATACAGAGTATAACTTTCGCAGTGCGGATTGGATTGCTGTAATGAATCCATTTTTTATCACCCGATACAATGTGATGAAGAAAACTCTTCCTTTTTTGTCGCTGATGCAGTTGTTCACAGGCGAAGAAACGACGCTCAACGTCCCCTGGCTTCAACCCATAAAAACCCAAGTTCCTTGCTTTTGGAACATTCCCAACTTCCCAACGCATGTAATCGCTTGAAAATGGCTTGGCAGGTAGCTCCTAACACTGAAGCAAGCGCTATATGCGCTTGATACGGATCCCCATCAAGCAATGCCGTCAATTCAGTGTCTTCGAAGGTTTTTAATCTTCCTTGACGCGAACGGTTGTCAACATCAAAATCACCGTATTTAAAGCGACAGAACCAATCTCGACACGTTGTTTGACTTAAAGCAGCATCTTCGTAAACATTTTGATGCTGTCGATGAGCTTCAGGCGCCGTTTTCTTCGAGTGGAAGAAGAAAATCAATATTTCCCGCATATGACGATTATTTGGCATAAAATCATAAATATTCGCACAACCAAAAGAATATGATGTCAAAAGTAAATCACTATTGTGTCAAGTCGGTAGGTTTATTCCTAAACTTGGCTCATGATATTTGGGTCTCTTCAGCTCAACATCCATGCTATAAACAACTGCAACAAAGCACCACAAAGTGACAAGTGTTATATTACTCTGACTTTGCCATTCAACAATGGAGAACCGATTTCTCATTATCCTGACCCTAATTATGGCGGTCCTCACCAACTTGAATCAACTGACCGCATTTAAAATCTATTTGTTTGGGAACGATTTTGTGGAACCTTTTCCCGATTCTTAAAACAATCGATGAAATTTAAATAAATCATTCATTGAAATTCAAATCAAGAGGAATTAAGAGAAACTAACATTTATTCAAACGGATACATAAGGTTGCCACGTCTCACAGAATAATATTCGATGAGCAATTTGGATTTAAAAAAGAAGATAGCACAATTAACCAAATTGGTAGAATAAAAAACAAGATAATTAGGAACAAGCGCAACAGAAAGTCAACAGAGTTAATATTACTTAATGTTGAGAAAGCATTCAACACTATATGGCTTCAAGGTCTACTTTTTAAATTAGTTGTAACAGATGTGCCAAAGTATTTGCGTAAAATTATCGCCGACTTTCTAGACAACAGGGAATTTACGATTTCAATTGGGCAGAGTATCTCGTCGTTCAAAAGAATTCCGTCAGGACTACCTCAATGATCAATTTTATCACCAATTTTGTACCCGATCTATACTTTGGATTTCAAACCTCCAAAAGAAGTTGACATTGCTTATTATGCAGACGATACGGCGCTAATTTCATCAATCAAGCTAAAAAAAACGTCCTCTTAAAAAAAAATGGAAAATTACCTTATTTATTGCCTGCAACAAATACTTTAAAAATTGGAAAGTTAAAATCAACCTACACAAAACCCAAAGCATAATCCCGACGAGACTAATATACTTTGAAGGCAACACCATAGAAACTCAAAATGTTGTCAAATATCTTGGGGTGATTTTAAATAAAATAAGCTCTTTTTCCAAAAACATTCAATTATCTTGCGAAAAGGCACTGCGCTTATTTAGGGCATTATGGCCATTTTTAAACAGACGATCGAGTCTAAGCCTTCAAAATAAGAATCTTATTTACAAGTGTGTTATAAGGCCTATAATGTCTTTTGCTTCCTTTATATAGCACAACGCGGCAAAGAGACACTTACGAAAAATGCAAATCCTTCAAAACAAACGCTTAAAAATGTTTTCAATAAATATTGGAGGTACCGCAGGATGCGAACTTTTTAACGATTATTTTAAAAGATTAAATGATAACTATTTTAATAAGATTCTCTATTATCCTTTTTCCATAATAAGAGAATGTAACGATTTATAAATAAATTAATAAGGGGTATTTATCAAGCTGCAAATTCGTGTCTATAAGTGGCCAAATCGATTGTAACTCCATCCAATTAATTTACTTCTATGTAATAACAAGATTTAATCGTTGCAATATCTTGGAATAAAACTCAAAAACTGTACACAGTTTCATATTTTACACATATACACATACTCACATGTATAAACCTCCAAGTTTATACTTACTTTAAGTAAATGAATTAATTTTGAATTTAAATTAAAATATGAAATTTGTATAAACCTCCAAGTTTATACTTACTTTAAGTAAATGAATTAATTTTGAATTTAAATTAAAATATGAAATTAAAATATTATAAAAGATAACGCTCATGTTTAAGTTATCTAAAACCAATGAAGTAATTATCGATAAATATCCCAATGATTATTGTGAATAATTAACTGTAAGCTAAAGAAAATATGAAAAAAGGAAAATGAAAAATCCAATCTTACCAGCAAAGTTGCTGATTGAAAATCAGCCAGTTTTGCAGCACAACTCGCACGGTGAGCATCTCAATCCAGAAAATAAACATATTGAATTATCTCTAATTCACTTGCGTTTCTTTCTATCTCTCCCTCCTTTATATATTTTATATATATTAAATCTTAACTTTACTTGTATAATTTCTCAACTCTGAGAAATTATGCAATTATTCTAAACCCGCCAATTCTTTAGCCCAGAACTTACTGCCCGGCACGGAAGAATTGGCCCTCAATCAATCAACTCCAAACCAATCCTATATACAGTCCACTATCTCTCTACTAAGTTGTATCACAACAACACCGCCAGAGATTAAACCTGGATTAATCTCTTATCAAAACCATTACATCACGTATAAAGGGTTATCAGTTTTTTGGTTTCAAAACTAAAGTTAAATACAACCCACATAAATCTATGATTTCGGTGAAAATATATTTCATTAAATGCTTGGACCTTGCCGTTATGCACGAAATGCACCTCTGGATTGATTAGCATTTGCTAAATATGAGCAGTCCTGAAGTAGATTCCCGATGGACACTCTGTAGTTGAAATAAGTTTACAATATTTTATTTTAAACTTTTTTTTATATAAGTTAAACAAACAAAAATATATATATATATATATATATATATATATATATATATATATATATACATATATATATATATATATGTATATATATATACATATACATATATATATAAATGTATATGTATATTATATATATATACATATATATAGAAGACAAATAATAACGAATTTAGAAGTGCAGAAACAATATAACGTATCTGCTGTTCTTTACTAAAGGTTTATTACTGAAAAATCAGTTAATGAACTGAAATGCATAATAATTTTGATTTATGGTTGATTCCGATATCCGAATCAATACTATTCACAATTCTGATTTCGATTGCCGAATTAAAATTCATAAACAAACCTAAAAATAACATTGTTTCACTTCCATTTATTCAAAACAAAGATAGCAATAATTTTAAATTTTCTCAAAAATAATATAATTTACTTTCATTTCAAAAGAAACACAGAACATTTAATTTATTGTGAATGTTTCTGAGAGTTTAGTATCATAAATTTGAAAAAATAAATCATTTAAATCATTTTTACCTTTTGAAATTTAGCGCCAGATACTAAAAATAACTTTGCTTCACTTCCATTCATTCAAAACAAAAATACCAATAGTTTTAATTTTTCCTCGGAAATAATACAATTTATTTTCAATTCACAAGATACGTCATATACTTAGTTTATTATGAATATTTCTGAAATTTTAGTATCATAAATTCGAAAAATAAATCATTTGAATCATTTTTACCTTTTTAAATTTAGCGGCAGACACTAAAAATAACTTTGAATAACTTTCTCTTCCATTCATTCAAAACAAAAATACCAATAATTTTAATTTTTCCTCGGAAATAATACAATTTATTTTCAGTTCACAAGATACATCACACATTTAATTTATTGTAAATATTTCTGGGAGTTTAGTATCATAAATTCGGAATATAAATCATTTGAATCATTTTCACCTTTTGAAATTTAGCGCCAAATCCTCTATTCCTGCCAATAAATATAATTGCGTCTGATTTTAGTTCTGTTCCAGATCAAAATTTACAAAACATTATGAAACTTATAGTTTGATTCGAGGGCCCAATCAAAAATGCAGTTCTCAAATAAGAAAATCTGTTTCATTATGTTTTGGTAGAGAAATTATATTATGCAATGAATTGGAAAAACAGCTCGGTACAGCTTAGAATTTGTTCCAATGTGCTGCCTACGCTACGGCCGATTAAAATTCATATCGACCAAGATGTACACTCTACATCAGATGCTGGAAATTAATCACGAAAACTAAGTCGGCTCTCTGTGTCGATTATAAAGTTGTTTTCGACAGTCTGGTACGCAAAGCTAACCTTATGGTTAGTTTATGTTTTGAATCCCTAAAATGATGAGAAGCACTTTAAAAATTAGAAAATCCGAACCAAAATTCTCGTTTTTTTTTAATTGTTAAACCAAAAGAAACCCCAGTTAATGCTTTCAATGAACAAAGGACCGCTACAACTGGGGGAGTGATAATGATTGATAAAAATATAATATTAGAATGCTGGAGGTATTTATAAGCTTTCGGAATAAGTTACGATTTTAAAATTCTTTCCCGAAGAACAAAACCAACTGGGCCATAACATGGGTTATTTTCTCTTAGAATTAAGCGCATTGCAATTGTTAAGAATTTACATCGGTGAGAAACTGCAAACTTGAAAAAAATAAATTAAATAAAATTAAATTAAACTAAAAAATAAATTAAATCATCGACGGAGAGTTTGAAATTAAAAGTCAAATAGGGGTTTTTAGGATTATCATTTCACTATACCGAACACCATTGAATGTTTACGCTTGACATGGCTCATTTTCATAAAAAAAAGGTCCAATGGTTCCTCCAGCCCAAAATCCACACCACACAATGACACGTTGAGGATGCATTTACTTCTCGTGAACCAGTCGACGATTTTCCTCACTCCAAATGCGACAATTTTGCCTATTGACGAAGCCATTAAGATGGAAATGGGCCTCGTCACTGAAGATGATTTTACTGGCAAAATCAACATTTTCATGTTGTCTCTCCAGTACCCAATTAACGAACTCCCTTCGTTGTCCATGGTCAGCTGGCTTCAGTTCCTGAGTCAATTGAACTTTGTATGCATGAAGATGCAAAATTCGCTGCATAGTGGATTTGGAGACACCAATTTGCTGAGCTCGGTGTCGAATTGAGGTGCATGGAGTTTGAGCGACATCATCACGTACAACTGCGACATTTTCGGTCGATCGACTTGGTCGAAGACGCGTTGTTGTCTATACATCACTAACAGATCTAGTTTTGGCAAATTTATCCATTAATCTCTTTACAGTTGACTGTTTTGGAGTATTATTGTGACCCTAAATTGATCACAATTTGCAAACTGTTGCCGCAAAACTTTCACCATTTTGGTAAAACAATTTCACAATGAGAATGAGTTGTTCATTCGTGTAGCGCTCCATTTTTACTAACCTCGTACTTTTTACTAGCAAACAATAACAATTGTTCAAATGTCAAACAATGACACTTCGAATGGCGCCAAATTTAAATCTTGCGTTCTTGTTGGGACACCCTTTATATATGAGACAATCCAAAACACTATGTGCATAGTCCTTACTGATTTTGAAATCTGTCGCATGACGAACAATCTTAGGTTCAAGGGAAGCAACACCCATCAAGATTTTCAAGGCATCAGTTGTTATTTTATAACTTACTGTCATACAGGACAAGAATAGCCGGTCTCTGGCAAGATAGGATTTTTCGATACCGGAGTTCAATCTTCATTGTTTCATATAAAAAGACTCGTACATTTAAATGAGATTAAACAAGTCTTTACAAACGATACAAATCTGTCTAACAATGTTGATCAGTTTACTTCTTAATATGTTTAGAAGACGCAAATAATTCATCCGCTCTCTTTCTCTCTTTCTCTCGGATTCTACTCCCAAAGACGCATCTGAGCTCGAATCCAACAGAAACAGTAGTATACGAAACATTTTATCCCCAGTATCATCTTATTAGTCTTATTGAACGCTACATCCACTTCAACAATATATTTCGACCATTGCCAAGCCATGATCATCAGACCAAGACTCCTTGGAATGAAACCGATTAACATGCATTTTATCCTGATTGCTTAACTGACATAGTATCAAAATTATCGTGAGATTCCAAATAAACAGAACTTGAGTGGAATAGATGTCCTTTTTTGTACTCTTTTTATTGAAGACAGTTTAGAGGAAATTTGGCAAACGCTTAGTGTAGTTCATTGTTGAAAATTTTATTTAAGCAGGATAACATCATCAAAATATAAAATTTGGAGAAATTAGAAAAACCTGGGCATTTCAAGGGCTGGTGGAAGGTGATATCTTTTACAAAGTTCCAAAATGTTGTCCAAAATTTTCAACATATAAACATATAAAATAATTAAATCTGGAATGTGTCCATAACTCGGAAACAATGCGTGTGATTACCAATATTTTAATTTTTTATAACCAGCAAAGATGCATAGCTTACTAAAGAATTAAAAAAAAAACACCAATATAAAAATCGCTAAGATGAAAAAATCATTAAGCATTAATTATGATTAAAAATTTTTGGGAAGAGGACCTAACAAAGGATACGCAAAAGAATTGAGAAAAGTTTTCTTTATTTTTCAACATAATCTCCTTTTAGCTCGATACTATAGCCTGTTTATAGTAAGAACTGTCAAACTCCTTAAAATACCCATCGACCGCAAACTTCACCTCTTCATTGTTGCCAAATCTTTTACCACCAAACATTTTTTTCAAGTTTGGAAATTGAATATAGTCCGAGGGAGCTAAATATGGCGAATAAGGAAAGTGACTGTGATTGTTTTATCAAAATGAAGTTTATGACTATTTAAGAAGTTTAACAATTCCCACTATAAATAGGATATAGAAGCTATTGAGTATCGCTGGAAAAAGTGTGTTGAGCTAAAAGGATATCGTCTTGAATAATAAAGAAAATTTTTTTTCTACTTTTTTGTGTCAGTTAGATTGGTAATTGCACTAACAACTTTTAAATAGAAACGAAAACATCATAGCACATTAGTAAAAAAAAATTCGTAAATTATAATCTATAATGATAATAATTATAATCAAATAACGCGATTCACTTTTAAAAATTCATTGGTTTTTAATAAACTAATGATTTTTTATATAAAAAACGAAAGCAAACATTTTTTTTTTGTATCCCAAAAATCGGACGGTATAGAGAAAAACCAATTACAGATTTAAATTCAGCCCACCAAATTACGCTAGGAAAGATATTTAGTTGCTCCAGTCCAAAACCTTGTTGGGTAATGCTATCAACACTACATTTGTAATAGGCCACACATTGAAAAGGTGTCCAATCATTCTAAGGTTCTCAAGAGGTTCTAAAAAAATTCATAGTTTATAAATACTGCATTAAAAAGGTGTTCAATCATTCTAATGTGTTGGAGAAAAAAGGCTAGAAAAGAAGCAATTTTTCAAGAAGTTCTAAAAAGCAGCCAGCACTTTTCTTCAAAAAGAAAATGCAGTGACCTCCAAAAAAAATAGGTGCTAGAAATGTACCAGAAGTATGATTTTTGAAGCGCTGGCTGTAAACTAGGTGAGACTACTAGATTACTATTATATATACCAGAATATATAATATAATAATATAATAATAATATAATATAAATATAATATAAAAGTAAATGCCACCAAGAGTGTACAGGTTACATTCTCTCTTAGACAGAATAATTGCCCAACCCTCACTATTCACGGTAGTACCATACCCGTTCATAACCATGTCAAAAATTTGGGTATTCACCTTGATCGACGTCTCACCTGGAAAAATCACATTGACTCAAAAATCATACAATTAAAATTAAAAATGGCTCAACTCCACTGGCTTATTGGCTCCCAGTCTACTCTCAGTTTGAAAAATAAAATCACCATCTACAAAACCATATTGAAGCCAATATAGACATATGGCACCCAATTTTGGGGAACGGCATCGACTTCTAATATAAATAAGCTACAGAGAAGACAATCAAGAATACTGCGCCAAATTTGTGGTGCCTCATGGTATATTAGGAATGGTAACATACACATTCCTTATATTTCCGTGGAAATAAGAAAATTAAGCAGGTCATATGTATCGAAGTTGTCCTCCCACTCAAACCCACTCGCTCAAAACCTTCAAAACCTTAGCCCGGTCATATACGGCTAAGAAGAAAGGACACGCTAGACTTGGTCCGGTGATAAAAAGTTCGGCTCATCAAAAATAAGATCCGGCAATGGCAAGATACTTTAGTTTAAGATAGGATTAAGATTTAAATACTTATTGTAAATTTCAAAAGAAAGATTCTATAAAGAACATGAATGAGAAAAAAATATAAACTTATCAGTTATATATGAAGAATTTGACTAAAGTAACTTTCAACATAATGCGTTTGAAAATTCGTTACTTGCATTAGATAGGTGAGTGAGTGATTGGTTTGTAAGAGATCCTAATTTATTTTTTAATCCAGTTTTCAAAAGACAGAATTTCGACGATTGTTGAAATACATATTCGCATTTGCCACTCTCTTGCTAATTTGTCGAATTATAATCCTGCAATCTGTATCAGACGTCATTATCGTTTTCCACTTTTTTTTTTCGCTTCGACCTTATTAAACTACATGTGCAATTATCGATGATATACTTTTTATTTCACCACAGACTTTAACTCTGGTGTTACATTTTAATCACAAAGCATCTTTTAATTTTCAACGGGAGACTTGTTGGTGCCATTGACCACATGATTGTCTGACAATCGACAATAAACTGCAACAGAAAAACAAAACCAAATAGCCTAACAATGTTTGAATAGAATGGACTCCTTTCCACCAATCTTTTCTAAAATGACAGGCAAAAAGAAATATGGATAAAAAAAAGCATTAACTAGAATTCCTGCTGTTTAAAAATGTATAGATCATTTAACAGCAGATGTTGTTTTCATAGCTGAGCAATGGCTTTGATTGTTGCTGCTGCGGCCACAAGTGACGCTCCTGCTGCGGCTGCTGCTGCTACTGCCGCCAATATGTTGTTGCATTAATGCATTTGACTCAAAACATTACAATCACTTGACCAACATTCTTCTTTTGCTTGCAACAAAACAAACGGACAACAATGTGACTATGAACGAGAGATGAAGCCAAAGGAATAGGAAATTATTTTAATGTCATTGGGTACCATTCTTGAGGCACAGTATAAAAATTTTGTGCAAGCCTAACATCAGCTTATGTTGTATCAAAATACCCATTAGTTTTCATCAGTGGGGTAAGGGAGAGCTTCGTAGATGCAATGATATTATATGTTTTTTTCCATTTGTAGACTCACAGAAACTTACTTATTTAGTAGGAACTGAAAACTATTACTTTCTTTAGTTAGACTTTAACTTTTACTAGATTTCTGATTAATGGCTAAACAGTAGTCAAGTAAATGGTTGTATCGGCGCTCGAACTGGCGACCATATGGAAAATACAGAGCATCCAAAAAATAGCATAATATCCAATTCATGGAATCCCAAAAGCGATTGAAATTTTAATCGGAATCAACAAATTTAACAAGGGCTTACTATTTAATGTTTTCTAGCTGTTTATAACGAGTGGAATGTGAAAATTTTAACGAATTAAGAAGAAATTGGGAACTACAAAGCCAAACAATGTCATAACATAACAGCAAACAGCTCAAATCGATATAACTTTTATAACTACTGCCAAGGAAACGCTTAACATATGGTGTTATATGAACACGACGCTTCAGTGAATACAAATATCTCATAATTCTACTAAACGCTATTTGAAATTTCCTCATATTTTATTTATTAGTGTCACTATACGAGGTGCTTTCAAAAAATAAGGTAAATTTCCTACTATCGAAAAAATGTATCAAAGAACTTGCATCAAATTTTGTGTAAAAAATGGAATTAAGTGGTCAAAAACACTTGAAATGTTGACAGTGGCGTACGGTGAGAGTACTCTGAGTCAAAAAAATGTTTACAAATGACAGAATAAACATACTTATCTATTATACGCCAAGCGCTTCGATATTCTGTGCCTCTCCTCCAATTCGTCACATCAAGTTTCGAGAGTATTTTAAAAGCCTGGTTCTTTTAACGCAGTTTTGGTCGCCCTCTTCTGCGCCGTCCATTGAGTTCGTTGTCGAAAACTTTGCGTGCCGGAGCATTTGGGTCCGTCCGCATAACATGACCCAGGCAATGCAATCGCTGTATATTAATGCGTTTGACCACGTCGATGTCGGCATATAGCTTATACAGCTCGTTGTTCATGCGACGCCGATACTTTTCGTTAACGATGATGGGTCCGTATATTTTCCGGCGTATTTTCCTCTTGAAAACTGCCCGCACCGCTTGCGTCATAACCCAGGATTCTGCGCTATATAACAGGACAGGTAGAACCAACGTCTGGTACAAATCAAATCAAATGTGTACGTTTTACATGAGTCTCGCCTTGATAGCCTTACCCATGGTGTGCCATCACACAGCTGCTGTTTTCCATTTTTTTTTTCTTGGTTATATGTTCTTTCTTTCTTCTTGCGACAGCAAGCGCCCCTTTGGGGTACCCAAACTAATCCCGAAAGGATTAGTCGAACTACCAGAGATTAGAAGTAGGTCCCTTGGAAAAACTTCCTCAGAGCCCGCTCCCTCTCTCGGCCAAAGTACCGTTGTAGTCACTTGGTATGAAGTGAGCTACCTCCCGGCTAGGAGTTGAGGTAATCTAGGAAGACCTTGGGTAGACATGAACAGTGTTTTCCAAGCTAATGCCTTCCTTCACCAACGCAACATGAAGCAACGCAAAAGCACTGAAAACACTTGTTCGGGCAACCACAACCAGCACGATGCTCCCACTAGGGGTCCAACACGATTGACCAGGAAGGAACAATGTTCCTTGGGCCCCTGGTCACCCGTGCTACCAGAAGAGAAGAACCCTCTGGTCTGGGTTTCGCAGACAAGCTACTCCAGTTTTGCTTTCTCATACCTCGCATGGAACTGGTAATCCATAATCTACGGCATAGATTTTCAATGTCCGAGGAGAGAATATCAACACAGCAAAGCACGCCATGCTCCAATCATAGTTTATTAACCAGATCTCTCTGACCGTACAACTATTAAAAACGGATAAGATAAATCTTCTGATATCTCCCGACGGCTTCTCTATGTCCGCACCTGTTTCCAGGATGTGTCTCGTTTAACTATGTCTCTCCCCTTTACTTGGTTTTCGAAAAACGAGTTCCACGATCAGTTTGATATCATATTATAGGTGAATCCCAAGACATAATCCACCTTTTCCTAGGGCGCCTGGCACAAGGCCACACTACTTTGTTTTTGATCGCAAGCATCATACCCTTTGCCTGCTTAATTACAGAATCAGGTAGAGAGGCCTGCGTTTTAGGGGTAAGCGGTACAAAGCATCCTAGGAAACACCCGCCTACCCACCAACGTCTGGTACAGTCGGATTTTTGCTTAGCCTATAGTAACATCTGTTACCAAGCAATCTCTTTATCTCCATGCTGACATCATTCGGATGATGAATTCTTCCACCACTTCAAAATTATAGTTGTCGATGTTCACTTAGCGTCCCAAACGAGTAGTTTCTTTGTTCGTTGAATACTTTTGTTTTGTCCCCGCTTACCACCAGGCCCATTTTCGCTGCTTCTTTCTCAATGCTTGAGAAGGCTGCAGTAACATCTGGCAGTTTTCTGTCATCTGCATATGCGAGTAACATATGGCTTTTGTTAAAGATGGTACCAGACGTGCTAACTGCAGCTTTCCTCATAATCATCTCCTACAGTATGTTGAAGAGGTCGCACGATAGACCGTCGCCCTGCCTAAATCCTCGTTTGGTGTAAAATGGCTTGCTAACATCTTTGCCTATCTTCACCGAAGACTTCGTGTCAGTCAGCGTCATCCTACACAGACGTATAAGCTTCGTAGGAATTTCAAACTCGGACATGGTCTCATACAGTTTTTGCCGTATCGGGCTATCGAAGGCGTCGATCTGTTTTTTCTTGGATCTTCTCTTGTTCTCTTAACTTGTCCGCTCTTCACCGCCAAACACTGTACTGTCGATTTCAAATCTAGAGTTGGCTGCAGTAACAAATATGTCTGACATTTTTCAACCCACAATGTCTTTGCTCTCAGGAAAATCCACAGACTTGTTGCTTATGATATATGTCGTGTCCTCTGAGTGAGGAAACAATTGCTTTGAACTCACATAACTTGGGAGTTACTCCAAAAATTTAAAAAGAACAATTGCGATGATGCTAAATGAAAATACATTTTCTTAGACTTTTTGATACATCCCTCATATCGTAGTTATGAAAGGTACAAAAACACAACATTGTTGGAATCCTAACATAAATTTATGCGAAAGAAAAAAATCCAATCACTTGCAATAATAACGAGCGATTATAGCAACTTGTATAATACTCCACAGCAGCAACAACTTCGGCAACAGCAACATGTGGCAGGCCGCCTGGCCATGCAACGCAGGCGCTTTTAAAGAGTTGAAATGCCAGTTTTTTATTTGTTTTTTTTTTTGTACTGGTTGCATGTTCCTTTTAATATTTTTTTTCTTCTCGTTCAATGATGTTGCAATTATGCACTGATGTTAATGTTGTTATTGCTATTGCTGCTGCGGCTCACACTGTTGTTATTGTTGTTGATACTGCTGTTGTTGTAAATACCAGCAACAATTTTGCGAAGAGCGCAATAGAGCGGCAGAGAGAAACGTTTAAAATTTAAATTAAATGCAACAACACAACAGCAAAAATACCATTTATTTTTAGCGTTGAGGAAATTTTTGCACATTTAATCAAATTGCAAACGCAAAGTTGCCCCTGCAAATGCAGCAACAACACAAAAACAACGACTCGAAAAAAGACGTCAACAAGTCTAGCTTTGAACATAGTAACGACGCGACGACAGCATCACCAACAGCAGCAACAGCAACATTATGTTGTTTTTTTCGTTTTTCTTTTTTTTTTGTTACTTTTTGTTCCAAAGATACTTTTGATTACTTTGTGCTCAACCTCTTTATGCTGGATGTGAATGTTCGAACAACCGTCCCTTACCGTCCATCGTGTGATGATGATGATGATGAAGATGATGATACTTAACAGAAGCTATGGCTATGGATGATGGTTAATGTTTTTAAGATGATGTGATCGGTCATAAGTCATTGTTATAAAAACTTATGTTGCTCTCCACACACTGGCAAAAAAAAAACATAATGATGTATGATGATCGGTGTACTAACGTCCCCAGTTAGCAAAGATGGGCAGTTTCTGCGATTTAACAACAGAGAAGACCTAAATGTGACACACAAGTCTAGAGTCAGAGCAAGAGATTAACAATAGAAAGACAACCAACACTATATTGGCAAAGAGTCAGCGAAATGGCCGATGATGACGAGCAATTTTGGAACAAAATTATCATGTCCGATG
>JAHXMU010000658.1:1876503-1970694 GCA_019455685.1 Philornis downsi | reverse complement strand
TAATATGCCCAGTGTGTCGCACACTGTGGGTAAGGCCTTCACGGCGAAACCCACATAAAACCCTCTCGGACTTCTTTATTGTCCCCGTGGTCGCTTGTAATCACAGTGTAATATGTCTGTGAGTAAGGCCTTCACGGCGAGACTAACATAAAACCCTCGTGGACTTTTTTATTGTCCCAGTGGCTGCTTGCAATCACAGTGTAATATGTCTAGTTTGATTTTGCATTTCCAGATCCAACGTTTATTGGAAGCCTTATACTTGCTAAATTATGCTGAAATAGAAACGTATTGAGGGGAGTACCAGAAAGGCATTACCAAGTATTGTAATGTAATACAGTAGACAAAAATTTAGATTATTGCATTTTAGGAATTCGAACTAAATAAATGAATAAAACCTTCACGTAAGGCTCATGTAAAATCCCAGTGAACTCTCTTTGATTGGGGAATGATCAAGTTTCTTTAGCTTTGTCTTTATATTAAAATTTCACTCAATAACGTTTTGCTCTCTATGGAGTAACTAATCAGTCTTCATCCGTCATGAATAGTATTGTGTAGACTGAATTTTCGACTGTTGAATGTAAAATATCTTACCTTTCTTTACTCTGGCATACAAATCACTTCAAATCCATTTTAGGATTTTATGATAGACTTTTGAATTTTCTGCATTTTATTCTCTAAAATAATTTGAAAATATCCAATGATTTCGCAATTGTTTAAAGCCAAATTAAGTTGTCTTAGGATTGTATTACTTATTCCTAATTCTGACAATGCTTACATTACATTTAACTCTATTTCAGGGCTCACTATCAATTACCGTCAGTTCTGTTTCCTCTACAGGTTTGGCATATGGTGGCTGGGAATTTGTATCAAGAAAATAAGAACCATTTGCGCTGTAATTTCAATATGTTATACGCACAGATATGGTAAAATAACAGTATAGCATAGCATACCTTTCACTAACATAAAAGCCCATTTTTTCGGGTAACACTTGGCTGAATTGAAGGCATTGTTTTAGAAAATAATACCAATAATTCCCACAGTTGTAAGACCAAAATCCCACATCCGTTGTAATCGATTCAGCGTAATAGGCCGCTGCTCGAAAGTGACTACAAATTGCTGAAAGAATTTCTATTTCTGCAATTTTTTTTTTTCTTGTTAGCATATATAAATAAAACTTACCCGGTGTTTCCGCAAGACTACAACCCGGTTGTATAAACGAACCGACATTGGGATAGAAATCAGCATGACCCATTGGATTAATATCCGACAAGACATAAGGATTAGTGTGTATAACATCCACAAAGAAAGCATCTGAAGGATCAAGTTTATCTTTGGGATCGCTGGATTTGAAGCCAATAGCACCGGGATCTAAGCCTATGTGAAATGTATGTAGTTACCAAGTTAAAGTACTAATTTCTTTGGCATTAAGACAGATATTTTGTTGTTGGAATTGGAAATACCTGTTATTTTCCTCAACTTGAAATTTAGATGATTTGCTGTTAAGCCCGCTATCTGTGCACCCAGACTGAATCCGATCAAATGTATCATATCCGAAGAATATAGACCTTGATCAACGAAATTATTTAGCAGCTTACCCAAGCATTGTGCCACAACCTTAGTATTTGTCACCGCCCATGGATAAAAGCAGGGAAGTCGTGCCAATGGACTGTAATCGACACTGATCACGTCAGCTCCAACCTGTTGCAGCAACAATGGGCGCAACTCTCGATTGGGTGTCCCGTCCTTATCTAAGGTGAAATCATGTATAAGAATTTCTAAAGAATATTGCGGCTGAAATGTCTTCTGTGTCAGATTAAGCGAATCCAATAGAATTGGAGTATCGGGCGAATCTCTGGAAGTGAATAAGAAAAGATTACTTTGGTTTGGTTGGTTCTAGTTTGCTGAGACAATTGTCTCTCGTTTACTGATGCAATTATCTCTGATTTGGTGAGACAATTGCCTCTCGTTTGCTGGGGCAATTGCCTCTCGTTTGATGAGACAATTGTCTCTCGTTTGCTGAGACAATTGTCTCTCGTTTGCTAGGACAATTGTCTCCTGTTTGCTGAGACAATTGTCTCTCGTTTGCTGGGACAATTGTCTCTCGTTTGATGAGATAATTGTCCCTCGCTTGCTGGCAAAATTATCTCTTATTTGCTGAGACAATTGTCTCTCGTTTGCTGGGACAATTGTCTCCTGTTTGCTGAGACAGTTATATCCCACTTCCTGAGACAATTGTCTCTCGTTTGCTGATACAATTATCTCTGATTTACTGAGACAACTGTCTCTCGTTTGCTGAGACAATTGTCTCTCGTTTACTGAGACAATTGTCTCTCGTTTACTGAGACAATCAAACCAGAGATGACAATTGTCTCTCGTTTACTGAGACAATTGTCTCTCGTTTGCTGAGACAATTACTCGTGGTTCGAAGAGACAATCTACTTTACTTAGTCAATTATCTTCGATTTGCTGAGACCATTTTATCCGGTTCACTGAGACAATTGTTTGGAGTTCGCTAAGACAAATCTCTATAGTTGGTTTGCTGAGACAACAGCCCTTTGTTTGCTCCCGCAAATTTTTCTCACTGAAACTACTATCTCTGGTTCTCTTTTGAAACTTTTGTCTCTGTTCTGGCGATAATTGCCTTGGTTTCACTAAGACATTAATCTCTGGTTCACTGAGGCAATTTTATCTGGTTTGCTGAGACAATTGCCTCTGGTATGTTCGGGTCGTCATCTCTGGTTTGATGAGACAGTTGTCTCTGGTTTGGTTCGTTGAAACAATTGTCCTGATTCGCCAGGAAAACGTTCTCTAGTTCGCACAGACGGTTGTCTCGGGATCGCTGAGAAAATCATCCTTGATTCGCTGAAACAGTTGTCTCTGGTTCACTGTAATAGTTGTCTCAGGTAGGGCGATTGTATATGGTTTGCTCAGGCAATTATCTCTGGTTCACTAAAACCATTGCCTGTGTTTCGCTGGTACGATTGCGTCTGTTTTGCTGAAATCGGAAGCTCTGTTTCGCTGAGGCAGCTATCTCTAGTCCGCTAAATATTTGTTGTGACTTAGTTGTAGCTCTTAAATTAGAACCACTGTTTCTTCCTCTGTAAAACTTTGCTCTTGTGATGAAACAATAAAAGAAAGTCAGCTATTTTTCTCGCCTCCACTAGCTGTTTCTCCTTCGGTATTTGAGTGTTTCGACAAGCTACGTGATATCTTCTTATTTCTTCAATTTATGATTCGACTCCCTTTTTGGGCAATTTTTATTCTTCAATTTATAATTCGACTGCGTTTTTAGGCAACTCCACTGTAGGCATGATTGTAGCTACTATAAAATATTTCTGTGAGCATCCATTTATGCGAAAGTATAATATAAACATTTATATTGCCAATACAATTTGTCTCTGTTTTGCTGAAATAGTAGCCTCTGATTAGCTGAGATGAGTGTCTCTTATTTGCCAAGACAATTGCGTTCATATCACTACGATAATTGTCTCTGGTTCGCTGACTATGCTTTCTAATTATTCTTTGATTTCCCTCCAAATTACGTACGTACTTTTTGTAATACCAAAATTGTACATCCTCATTGGGACACACATCCTTGGCGAAGTAGCAAGGGTAGCCCGTTCCAAAGCCCAGATTAAGGTAGACTTTATGAAAGCGTAAAAAGTTTATTGTCAAATCAATGATCTACATTCTTCAAACAATAACTTACTCTCTATTATTAATAATAAATAGCAACTTAAAACCTTCATTCTGTGTTCGCTTCAAACAATTTGTTAATGAAATAGTAGATGTCTCACATTTTGATTTAAATATAGTTTCAAGTTTTCACAACATCACATAAATTATGGTTTTAATCTAGTTAAATTAACACATTACATTTGATTGATTTGAGTTCAATCGCTCAAAAATATGGCGGTCCCTGATGGCCTGACGGTGTTCATAATTTTAACGTGTTACTGCTGGTATTATCGAGGCACTTCGAAGTTTCATAAAATCATTATTGGACAAGTCGACGAAAGCGCTTAGTAGTTGCGGTTCGAATTCATCATCGTGTATTTCATTATAATCATACAGTGGCGGCTGAAAACGACTCTGTGCTTTGCTAACATTTAGTTTTCCCATTGCAAATGGCGAATTATGATGGGTGTGTAAAAAGTAGGAACCAGAAGCACTGAAACGCAAAATAGGAGTGTAAATAATAAATTAAGATTTATCTCAGTTAATTCAGTTAATGAAATATACTTGAGATTTACGCCGTAACCCATCACTTCATCATTAGAGTGTTCATTGCATAAACCAAAAATGTTATGCAGCCAGCTGGGGCATGAGTAGGCCCAAAATCCATCTGTGTTTCTAATTGATTCTGCATAATACATTGGAGCCCGATCATGATTACAGCTGCCGGGATCTGAAGTTGTTGAAGCAAGTTCATTAGCAAATTATTATATGAATCAAATAAATGTTGTTTATAAAGAAGACAAAAATGCCAGTCAATTTTTTTAAAATTTGGATAACCTTCAAATTTATCACTCTTTTGTGTTTTTTATCAAAGCTTTCACTTACCTTCCTTATTATCCTCCTTGCAACCCGGCTGATAAGGACCAATATTGGGATAGAAATCTACATGCCCCATACTTCTTAACATACCACGTCCCAAAACATCCGTATGAATGACATCAACAAATTCCGCATCTGTAGGATCCAATTTCATATCGGATCCTACTGTAATAAATAAAGGTTTGGCGGGATCTAAACCTGAAAAAATATCACTTCAATCATAAATAAATCCTCTTTGCAACTGAACGCATACATACCCGTTATCCTTTTCAAATGTCTCTTCAAATAATTAGTCATTTGCCCAGCCACTTGCGCACCCAAACTAAAGCCAATCACATGGATATCATCGTTTTCTACTACATTCTGTTCCACCATCGAATTTATAAATTGTCCCAGGCATTTACTGATCAATGGTAGATTTTTTACAGCGGCGAAGTAACAAGGATAGGGCGCCAAAGGACTATAATCCACCGATATCACACGCACGTCTTTGGTTTCTAAGAGAGCAGGTCGTATATAAACATTGGGTGAGTAATCGCGATCTCCCGTATAACCGTGTATGAGTATATGCAAAGGCTTGCGCGGTTGAAATGTTTCCGCTGAGAGATTTAAGGGATCCAACTGAAGAGGTTCATTTTTGGTTTGACTGGGAAAAAAAATGTTAGAAAAAGATTGCAAGGCGAAGACTTTAGATAATATATAATTACTACCAAGTTCTCTAGTCGTGTGCTCTCAGAGATTGGAAATTTTTCAGTTCATCAAACGAGGGCAGTGCCAAAACAAGTCTACCTGACGTGTAGATGATGCCAGTTGGAAAAAAAAATTATTTTGTTGGAAAGTAAATTTGTAAACATGGAAAAAAATTGGTCACCATTTTGTAATTCAATATTTCCATTTGAAAGGTGTCAGTTCAACCAATATTAAATCCAAACTAGAGTCTACTCTGGGGTGTCTGCTCCTTCGTTTACAACAGTCTAATATTGGATAGCGGAGCTTAAACAAGGCCGTACGAGCTGCAAAGACGAACACCGTAATAGTCGACCAATTGAAGTGCCCACATGGACCAATTGAGGTGCAGACATTTTTAAGAAAATGAAATAGGTTAGTGGGTTAGTTAGTTTGGTATTTCAAATTATTTATAAAATGAAACACTTTAAAGAGCTAATTTTTTACATCATATAATACCGCAGCACTCACTCGTTATTGATCGAAATGTGAATTAAGTAGTTGCCTAAAGAAATTTCCCTTTTACAGTCAAAGTCTTGCCCTTTCTATAATTAAACATATGGTCGAAAAACTAGCCGACCTGATGTATAGATGGCGCCAGTAGTTTGAAAAAAGTTATTTTGGTAAAACGTGGCAAAGTTATAAAATATATACTTTAAGTTTCAAGACGCCACGTTGTTTAGTATTTTTAAGCCATTAAAAGTAAACGATCTCAGTGGATTTGTAAACATGAGAAAATTGGTTACCGTTATGTAATTCAATATTTCCATTTAAGAGGTTTCGGTCCAACCAATATTAATGCCGAGCTAGATTCTACTCGGGGGGAGTTTGCTTCTTCGTTTACGACTGTAAAATATTGGGTAGCAGAGTTTAAACGAGGCCGTATGAGCTACCAAGATGAACTATTTCAAATAGTGGTCGACCAATTGAGGTTTCTACGCCAGACGCGGTTAAGAAAATCCACAAAATGGTATTGAATGATCGTCGGCTGACGGCGTGTGGGCCACTTAAAATGATAGGCATTTCAAAAAGTGCTACACATCGCATATTGTCTGAAGGTCTGGAGATGAGAAAGCTTGCTTTCAATAGAGCAAAAACCGTGTCGTTAAGATGTTTCAGTAGAGCGTTTCGCGACGTTTCACCGCAATAATGCGGAATTTTTGCGTCGATTTATAACCATGGATAAAAAATGGGTCCACCACTTCACACCTGAGATAAAGGAACAGTCAAAGCAGTTAACTGGAATGGAGAATAGTGTTCAAAGAAGGCGAAAACGGTTCCATCTGTAGGCAAGGTCATGACATCTGTTTTTTGGGATGCGCATGCGATTATTTTTATTGATTATCTTTAGAAAGAAAAAACCATTAACGGCGAATATTATGGTAATTTATTACAACGTTTAGGTGATGAAAAGGCCGCATTTGGCGAAAAAGAACATGTTGTTCCAGTTCATACATCCACTATTGCGATGGCCAAAACGAATGAATTAAAGTTCGAATTGCTTCATCACGCACCTTGTTCATTAGATTTAGCTCCCTCGGACTATTTTCTATTTTCTAAATTGGAAAAATGTTTTGGTGGTAAAAGATTTGCCAACAATAAAGAGCTGGAGTCTGGCTATTTTAAGG
Organism: Philornis downsi; assembly: GCA_019455685.1. Classification (NCBI taxonomy): domain Eukaryota; kingdom Metazoa; phylum Arthropoda; class Insecta; order Diptera; family Muscidae; genus Philornis; species Philornis downsi. Next base: position 1,963,783 of record JAHXMU010000658.1, on the reverse strand, counting down.
AGAAATATAATATAAAAATACATACATAAGGAATATTACTAGAAAAAGTGTATCGAGCTAAGAGGAGATTATATTGAAAAATAAAGAAATTTTTTTCCCGACTTGTTTGTGTCTTCTTTGCTAGGTCGACTAGTTTTGAGATTGCCCTTGTAGCTTCATTTAGACCATTAAATTTACTGGATGTTTTATCACTGTCTGTGACTGGTCGTGGCGCGATGGCGCGACTATCGTTCACATAATCGGGGGTTCAACCCCGCACACAGCCATCCATCATTATTTAAGCGGCAGTCGGTCGCCTTGATGTCTCTGACGAACACTTCGAGTAGTCAAGTAATCAATCAATAAGTCTGGCAAATACTTCCCAAACTGTGATGTTTGGAATCGGCGTTAAAATGAGATCTACAGCAGACTGGCTCTACAAATATAGTGGATTTAAGCTCATTGTATGTGAGACACTCTCCCATATCTCATTTCTGGAAATTTCAAGGGAATTTGTTTTTTATATCACTATTCGGCTACCAAAAAGCTCATCAACTTCTCAATAATAATCAATTTACTATTTTTCAACATCTTTAACTTTTATACCGGTTCGATTCAATGATTCGACCCATCTTTAAGCCGCTTGTGCGGTTAATGAAATGTTGGTTAGTTGCCCGTTTAAACCGCGCGGTCTCAGTTCAGTGCACTGGTTCAATTAGAACCCATTTTTTTGGCATGTAATTTATTTAATATAACTGAGGAGCAGATCAAAAGAACCACATTATTTAAAATTTCGTGGTTCAAAACCACGAACCGGTTTCCAAAACTTTCCAACACTATACATTTTGAGGAAAAACGGCCATCGAATGAATGGTACTTTTTCCACAGAAATGAAATAAATCTCCACTCAATTTCAAATAAATTAGACTTGAGGAATTGAAGAATAATATTCGATTTCTCAAATCTATTGAGCTATTTTTCTTAAGTTAAAGTTGTGATGGTTTTGTCAAAATTTGAATATTTATTGCTTTATGGGTTTGATTTTGCATTATAAAAATATCTATAAAGTCTGTTTCATTTCAAATTTAATATCGGTTACAAAGTCGATAACATATTGCAATTGTTAATATTTAGAATATTTCTTTGGGTAGACTTAGTATACGAATACAAATTCTAAAGTCATATGTAGAAAGGTCCTATAACTTAAGAGTCTCCAATACGGGTGAAAGGTGGACAATACGCAAGGAGTAGCGATGAAAAATTTAAAGAATTTGCTGATCATCTGAAAGAAGTATTTACTCCTAACAATACAATCTATCGTATGAATCCAACGATCATTAGCCCAATAGTCACAAGACCCATGAAAATAAGTTTATCTCTCAAAAATTAATTTGAATGAATCGACCCACGATTTTTGATTCAGTTCGTCGCTTTTTTGAAGACAATAGTTTCAGGGCTCAAGATTCTATTCATAGCTGAAAGGCTGTTAAATTCATAATACACGACACCAAATTAGTCTCACCAAACAATCACTCATAGCAGCTTCTCTCACTTAAAGCAATGTCTAAAGTTTTTAAAACTAACTTTTTGAAAATATTATATTTCACAATATGGCATAATAAAGTGCGATTTCAAGAACATTCGCCACAATTTTTAATGTTTTTAAAAGTTCTTAATAACTCTTTCTTTCTTTTCTTTCTTTCATTCTATTTTGAAGCAGCTATAGATGGGATTTTTCAGACCAACGAACAAATTTTGAAATTTTTTATTATTGAAAATGAGTAACTTCACGAAAATTCAGCAGCTTCGTTTTCGTAAATTTATGTAAAATGTAAAATTTATGTAAATTTGTTTTTCTTTTATTTTATTTATTTTATTTCCATATCGCAATCCAAAGCCGCATACGCAGACCAACATTTTGCGACACATGCTTGAAATTTTACAATTCAGTTTTTAAAAAGTTTTAATAATGATTATCATAATAATATGTAGTATTAACAACGAATGTGAAGAAAGATAGGATATAAAATGTGTAGCATCAATAATTTATAGTGAAGTATAATAATTCTACAAGCAAGACATTAAGAGCTTCTTAAATCCAAAACATGAAAGTGAGGATCTTCTGTGTTCACATGGAATTATTGAATTCCATAATCGTATAGTACGAAATGGAAAAGACCATTGCATTATGTATGTTTCTGTGTCAAAATATAATGAAGTAGATATTTTGATTCGATCTGATTATATGTAATTTCGTGTAATAACCTGAATCTGAAGTGAAACGTTATATAGCTTCGTTTCTTGACAGGAAAAAAGGAAAGACAAATAAATGGTGCCGCAAATGATTTAATTTTTGAATTAACGATACCAGAAATTGTCACAGCTTTTTAAAAATGTCTGTTTTTTAAATTGAAAATTTTCAAATGAAATATACAAACAAAACGTTTCATAAACGTTTCTAATGGTAAAATGCAGAGAGCTAATTGCACCCATTCTGTGTAATATATTTATTTAATAAAATGGTTGATATGTCAAGTTTCCCTGAGTGTTTGAAAGTTAGCAGGCTTGTTCCTATACCTAAAGTATCGAATGCTTTTGAAGCAAAAGATTTTCATCCGGTTGCCTTGCTATCAATTATTGACAAAATCTTTGAAAAGATTATTCATACAAGACTTTTAGCATTTTTTGATGAGAACAACTACTTTTATAAATACCAATTTGGTTTCAAAAAAGGTTGTGGCACTGAAGAAGCGGTAGCAAATGTTGTTAACTTCATATGTAGTGGTTTGGATAATGGTTCAGTTGGTGTTGCAGGTGTATTTCTTGATTTTACGAAGGCTTTTGATTTAGTTGATCATGAAATAATGCCGCAGAAATTAGAATTATATGGAATAGTGGGGAAAGAACTGGAATTACTTAAAGACTGCTTTCAAAATGGGAAACAATTTGTGCAAGTAAACCGTTGTAAAAGGGAAATGGTAAATGTTGAATGTGGAGTACCACAAGGTAGCTGTCTAGGGCCGTTATTATTTTAATTTTTTTTTTTTTTTTTTTTGTTTGAATGATATTTGTAATTTGAACCTTGTTGGTAAAATGTATATGTTTGCAGATGACGTTTGCTCATTTTATCCAAATAGTTACGATTTGTCTTTGAAAATTAACATGGAACTGGATATTGCCCTAATAGTTGAATATGCTAGATTGAATAAAATTGTTCTGAATCCAAATAAAACTAAATTAATACGGTTTAGACCACATGTCAATGTATTAAATAATCATTTTAATGTTTTAGTTGATGGTAATATAATTAATGAAACCCATGAAGTTAAATACTTAGGGATTACTTTGCAAAGTAATCTCTCTTGGGATTCACATATAACTGAAGTTAAATCAAAAATAGCACCGGCTATTGGTATGTTATACAAAATGAAATTCAAATTGAATGTGGAAACTAAAATATTAATTTATCAAGCGCTTATTCAAAGTCACCTAAATTACATGGCGTTAATATATGGTCACAAAAGGACAAATGTTATGAAATCATTACAAACTAGGTATGCAGAATAAAGCACTGAAAATAATTTACAATTTACCAAATTTTCATTCAACCATATATATATCTTTGTATGTTAATGTTTGTAAATCAATATTGCCTATTTATGGACTTTATAAATATCAATTAATCTTGTGTTTTTAAGAGTTTGAACAATTTTGGCTATCGTACCATTAGTTTTTCCCAGAATCAATCGTTTATGTGTACAAGACATCAACAAAATCTAAGAACACCTAGATGCAGATTAGAAACTACTAAACAACACATTGAATACATGGGTAGTTTAGAGTACAAACAATTTGCCTGCAAATATGAAAAGAATAAATAGAATATCACACTTCAAAAGTGAACTAAAAAGTTTCCTTTTACAGAACTTTTAAACGCTTCTTATGTAATTGCGGAATAATCCTAAAGAGTATTTTACGGATTCAAAACATGTATATTTTGACATAATTTTTTATACACTACATGTTTTTTTTTTTTGTCTCTTCTTTCATACATAATTATACTTTTAATAATATTTGAATTTGTAATTACTTTGTACATGTTTTTTGCCAACTTGCCTCTAACATGCCTTAAGGGCGCTGAGGCCATTTTTAATATGCTATATATTTTTAAAAAAATTAATAAAAAAAAAAAAAAAAAAAAAAAAAAAAAAATACAAACAAAACTTTTCATAAACTGAATCATAATCAAAATTGTTTTCAGCTTCGTTTCGAGTGTATGAATCAAAATCTCACCTATTTGAAATTTAATTTTGAATGTATGAAACAGAAACAAAATTCAATAAAATGTTCATTCGGTTGTCAGAATCACATCAAAATTTTAGATAAATTTGAATGGAATGCCAGAAACTAAAAATAATCAAAATCTGTTTATGGGTTGATTACGTTACGGTGAATATCTGGTATCGATTATTTGGTTAGAAGTATTTCCGGATATAAGAATTTTATTTATAACACAATTGGGAATATGTGGAGCGCTATTCAACTTCAATAATTATTTTATTTAAAAATAATTTTGTATTTTGCGTATATGTTTGTAAGTTTGATAATTTTGAATGAATATCTAAATTCGAAGCAAAATTTTACTAACATTTTCTTCGTTTTTCTGTTCTTTATTGTTAATTTGTTCGAAACCGAATATATTATTAGAAACGGTTTAAGGTATTCTAATTTTAACTACAGCGCTATGGTGAATACTCGATCAATGCTTGTAAGTGATTGCATTCTTTGTGGTCTCTGAGAAAGGTCCAGAAAATGGAAGTCAGGCAAACTGCTATAGCATAAAATTTAGGATAAATAAAATATAGGATAAAATTTACGATAAAATTTAGGATAATAAAGTCTAAGGAGAACTTGAGGAAGATCCAATTGTGAGGAAAGTTTGTGTTTAACCACGATACTCATTTATAATGAATGAATATGTTAAAAAAGCAAAATTATTGGATTTGACAAGACACTAAACGATATGCTCTTAAAGCTATAGTTGAAAAAATAAATTCTAATCAGTGATTTATGGACTCAAATGAAATTTTCTGAACGTTTATTAAATCATTCGTTGTAAACGTTTCAATCAATTTTTTCTATATTTATATTCTGATAAATTGAACACATATAAGTACTTGTAACTATGACAAAATTTTGCAATTTATAATTTTTGGAAATGTTAATTTTAATTATAATATTATACGAATAGTACGCTGCGTTCTAGTTAAAATTACAATCAGCGCTATATGTTTCGCTAATTGTGTTTTTGTAGTAATTGTTATGTCATATTATATCCTCAAAATTTTCTTAAAAATTTTCTTTAAATTTTCGATTACATTTAGCCTCAATTTGGCACTTTTCATTCTACACATTCTGAGATATTTTCCTTATTATGCAACACAACTTACTTGGTATAAAGCCAAAACGTAACATTGTCATTGGGACAATCTCCTTGGAAGACTTGACATTTTGGATCGAACAGGCCCACAAAAGGGTTAGCCAAGCACAAGCCTTTTGTGGAAAAGGAAAACACTTTTCAGAAACACATAAACTCTAAAGTATGCTCGATCTGACAAACCTTTAAATAATGTAATCACAATACAAATTTTAAACATTTTACTTAATACTATACGGGCGAATTCTGGCCAACCAATTACATTAACACCAACCACTCACTCCAATTATATTAACACTGGATTCTGACCAATTTTTTTATTTGCTTTTTATACTTCTGCAACCCTGTAAAATATCTTGCTTTGTATTAGAAGCAAAGCTTCACTACAAATTTTGCTAATTATTTCGGTTTATTTGTATACAACTAGAAAGTTAACTGACTTCGTGCTTACATTCCGCACCCCCGCCCAGGTGTGAGGCGGCAGTTCATTATCTAAACTTTTGTTTTCCATGCAATTTATTTACTGTTCTTTTCTAAGGTGAAAATTTCTAACTATTGTTTTTAACCGCTTTGCAAACTTAGAATTTTCAAATACCCTCATGTCTGCAAATGTCACTCACGTTGTCGCTGCCAAATGCTGTTTTTGTTTTTTTGGCTTTGAAATTAGGCGATAAACGAAATTCAACATTTACACAGTGGATCAAGGTTTGTAGGCCAAAATTGGGTCTTTACCTTCAGCAACCGTTTTTATTAAAACTGTCACGCTTTGCCACTGCGTTGGTCAGTTAACGTTGCCGCAATTTCTTTTACACCAGAAGGTAAAATTTGAGGAAACCTTTATTTTAAAGTGCTATACAAATTTCTTAATTTTCAAAAGTGTATCACAAAATTAACTAATTTTATATTTATAATTCATGTATTGATATTCTATATTTATTACTTTTCTTTCGACGGTCAGCATAATTATCATAAATAACTACAAATGTTTATATTGGCACTTTGACCTAAAGATTTAAATTCGTTTACAAAAAAGCATTAAATATTTAACATGATTTTAATGTAATATCTCCACTTGTCACTCCACTAATTGTTCTTTTCAATGAATTATGTGAAAGTTATTATATATTATTGAGAGATTTGGATGATGCCAACTGATTAGCTTTAAGTGTAAACAATCTAAAAGCAAAAAAACAAAATAAAAATTCAAGGAAAATTTTCAAATTTCAATCACCTTTTTTACATTATGTATTAGGTGCGCAACTAAGTTCCCGCTTTTTATAAAAATGCAGCTTTATTATGAAAAAATGAAAAAAATGAAAATGAAAAAATGATTACTTGAAAGTATTGCCCATTGCTAGCTAATACTTTTTCCCACCTTCCTGGCAGAGCTCGAATTCCGTCATGGTAAAACTGTTGATCTTTTGAGGCTATCCACGAATCTAGCTATTCCTTGATGTTGTCATAAGAGCGGATCAGCTGGTCAACCAGACCGTGTGCCATCTTACGGAACAAATGATAATCCGACGGCGCAATATCTGGAGAATATGATGGATAGGGTAAAACTTCCGATTTCAGTGTTTCCATGTAGGTTTTAACGGCTTTGGCGACGTGAGGCCGAGCGTTGTTATGCTAAAGAATAACTTTTTCTTGTCTCTCCGCGTGTTGTGTTCACTTCTCGCGCCGAGTTCGGATAAATCGCATTAATTGAAGTCGATACCTATTCCCAGTGATGGGTTCGCCTGATTTCAACAGCTCGTAGTAAATAACAGCGATCTGGTTCCACCAAATACAAAGCATAACCTTCGCAGCGTAAATATTCGGCCGAGGCAACGACGTAGAAGCATGAGCGGGCAGCCGACATGACTTTCTTTAGATTGCAGTAATTAATTCATTTTTCATCACGCATTACAATACCATGAAGAAACCCTGTTCCGTTTTTTTGCTAAAACAGTTTTTCACAGGCAAAAAAACGACAATCAACATTCCTTGGTTTCAATTCATAAGGACCACAAGTTCCTTGCTTTTGAATCATTCACAACGCATGCAATCGCTTGGAAATGGCTTAGCGAATAACTCCTAATACTGAAGCAAGCTCTACCTGGGTTTGACATAAATCCTCATTAAGCAATGCCGGTAATTCAGTGTCTTTGAGGGTTTTTCATCTTCCTTCACGCGAATGGTCGTCAACATCAAAATCAAAGTATTTAAAGCAATGGAACCAATCTTGACACGTTGTTTCACTTAAAGCAGCATCTCCGTAAACGATTCGAAGCTCTCGATGAGCTTCAATTGCCGTTTTCTTCAACAAATATTTCCCGCAGAAGAGTATGACGTCAAAGGAAAATCACTATTGTGTCGAGACGGTATGTTTACCATATGCCTTGGCTTAGCTCATGATGTTTAGGTTATGGCTGAATTGACTAGCACCTACAGCTGGCGCCATCTATTGGCAACCAACGGAAACTTAGTTCTGCATGATGCCAAATGTGAATAATCTAAAAGCAAAGAAACAAAATAAGAATTCCAGAGAAATCTTCAAATTTCAATCATTTATTTTACATTCCCGAAACCGCTTAAGGGTTTCTAAAATATCAGCTGATGCAGCTAACTTTGTGTCACAGTCACTAGCTGATAGTTACCCCCAAAATTCTAGTGTACTCCGAGATTTGCATGAAAATTCAGCGAAATTATGAATGATTTATGAAGAATGACAAATATGCAATGAATGCTGTGCAATGTATGTACGAGTAATTTGTGTCGAAAATATGATCGACTCTAACTGTCGATAGCCAATAATAATTTTGGTTGATGGGCTTTAAACTGTACCAGTAGTCATAAAGCGTCTGAAGTAGTATCATGATTAGTTCAAACCACAGAGACGGTCAAAGTTATTCACTCTGTTAAAAAAAGCATACCTGTAAATGATCATCCAAAGCGCCTGCTTAAAGAACATTTTAAAATTGTGTTCATAGCTAAGTTGGCACAAATGTCTTCTATACCGAAGTGGAGTTTGAACGCGATCTGCTTATTAGTTTCGTTACAATCCTTGATTTTGCCACTTCATCTCAAGTGTATTTTAATTTAATTTTATTATATTTTCATTCAAGATTGCAATTTTAAGTTCTAAGCCTTAAGCCTCGATTTGATTAAATTACAATATTACAACATTTGTGTTATATTTTGCTATATGTAAAGGGTGGCGCATAAGTATCGTTAACGGCGACTATATTGAATGCGTTCTTGTGCATCATTTGGTTTTAACTCGTGAACCAATTGCATCTTATACGGGAGAAGATGTAAATATGTAAAATTCTTTGCAAAGACCACCTAGACATCTCTAACTGCTGAGAACGCCACCTGGTGGGAGTTTCGGGATTTTCCTCAATACTTGCTTGCACTCGCTTGCAATGGTCACTTCATTTCGAACTGCACGAGGTCTTCCAGCACGCAGAAGATCACAGACAGCTCATTGTGTGGCCCAAAACTCTACATCAATCGGTAAATTTTTGGAGCCCTAAGAACATTTCGAACATGAAAGAAATTTCGATATGATATTTGTGTCTGAATAATCAAATGCTGACTTCCAAAGTAAAATTGAACAACTTTGGTTCTTTGTTCTGTGCTGAGCCTTTCCATCATAAATTTCCCAAGTAAAGGGTGTCCCAACAAGAACGCAAGATTTAAATGACTGATGCAGCAATTAAATTGTTTCTCTGGCTGTATGACATGTGGCGCCGTCTTGTTGAAACCACGTGCCCTCCACATTCATTTCTTCAATTTTATGCACGAAAAAACTGGTTATCATTTCACTATACCGAACACCATTGACTGTTTGCGCTTGACATGCCTCATTTTCATAAAAAAAGGTCCAATGATTCCTCCAGCCCGAAATCCACATCACACAGTGACACATTGAGGATGCATTTGCTTCTCGTGAATCACTCGAGGATTTTCCTCACCCCAAATGCGACAATTCTGCCTATTGACGCAGCCATCAAAATGGAAATGGCTTCATCGTCACTGAAGATGATTTTATTGGCAAAATCAGCATTTTCATGTTGTCTCTCCAATACCCCATTAACGAACTGCCTTCACTGTCCATGCTCAGCTGGCTTCAGTTCCTGAGTCAATTGGACTTTGTATGCATGAAGATGCAAATCTTTCGCCAAATTCGCTGCATAGTGGATTTGAAGACACCAATTTGCTGAGCTCGGTGTCGAATTGAGGTGGATGGAATTTGAGCGGCATCTTCACGTACAGCTGCGACATTTTCGGTCGATCGACCTGGTCGAAGGCGCGTTGTTGTCTTTACATCACTAACAAACCCAGTTTTGGCAAATTTATCCATTAATCTCTTTACAGTTGACTCTTTTGGAGCATTATTGTGACCCCAAATTGATTGCAATTTGCGAACTGTAGCCGCAAAACTTTCACCATTTTGGTAAAACAATTTCACAATGAGAATGCGTTGTTCATTCGTGTAGCGCTCCAGTTTTACTAACCTCGTACCTTCTACTAGCAAACAATAACAACTGTTCAAATGTCAAACAATGACACTTCGAATGGCGCCAAATTTAAATCTTGCTTTCTTGTTGGGACATCCTTTATTATTTAGTTAATTCTGTAAAGAGACGAAGAAAAAAGACTTAAACAAAAATGTATTCACTGATCAAATCTTAACGTTCCTTATGTGCCACCCTATATTTTGTACATAATGGCAAGATCCAAACATTATAATGAAATGCAGGTTTCATCGAAATAATAGATTTAAGTGTGTTTTATTTCACACTAGCTGACCCGGCAAACGTTGTTTTGCCTTCAAAATGGATTGCAAAAATCTCATCTCCAACGCCATCTATCACTTCAAATAAGACCTTTTAAACCTTCCGGAATACTCTACCAATAATTTAAGACCAAAATGAGAAAAATCGGTCCAACCGTTCTCGAGCTTTAGCGAGACTAACGCACAGCAATTGATTTTTATATATATAGATGGATAGATAGATTACTTTTGAAACCGAAAAGTGGATAAGCTGATACAAAAAAATTTAACATTTAAATGAAAATAAAATTGAAAAAAATTTGAAATGCCTTTCTATAACTTTAGAGTCAAACAGTTTTAAACAGTTTTTAAAATGCTGGAATCCCAGTTGAATTCCCAAGAGGAATCGCCAGTGTCGTTTATTTTTATCGCGACTTGATAGCTTTGCTAAGAACCCTAATTGAAACATTCGGGTTGTCTATTGGTAAGAGAAAATTCATTTTATTTTAATAACGCGAATTTTTCTTTTTCGCTAACAAACAATTATGCAGCTCGACTTGCATAATTTGTCTATTTCGGCGCATTTTAATAACAATACGAGTATTAATAACAATAATAACGGCAGCAAATTCGAAAATGCTTCATAATCATTATATGCAGATTTGAATTTACCAGCCAAATGCAAAGTTTTACGAAGCTTTAACATCCAGTGGTTCATTCAAAAACTAAAACTCATAACAGAAAATCAAAACATTTGCTTTTATCACAAAACTTAGCAAATACCCTCAAAACTAGAAACCAGCTTAAGTTCCAAACGTGAGTCTTTGGCTCTCGCTCTCCAGCCGGTATAATGTCGTAAACGATTGGCACCATGCAACACCAACGAAAGCAAAAGTTGTAAGACTGATGGCAGATTTACTTGAACAGGCAAGCGTAACGGTCACAAGACGCGCAAACTGTGTTAAAAGAAAACGAACGAAGAAATACAAATGAACTAAAAAAAAAACAAAATTATTACGAGTTTTAAAACTACCAATGTGTTAACGAAAAAAAAAAAATAAATAATAACAAGTGATTGCAAATTGAAGTAAAATTTCAATTGCATTTAAAGACTTTAGTTATTGCAGCAATTGGGCTTTACAGCCTTACAACCACCCCAAAAAAATATATTCAATATATTGAAAATATTGCAAAAAGGAAAACAAATAAATAAGAGCTAAAGAAGTCGACACGTAACTTGGCCTTTACGTAAAATACGACCAAAGAAAAAAAACGCTAAAAATTCCTCGGAAATCCAAAATTTCTGTGTCATCGATACGACTATTGCATAAGCATTACTGTCACATATTGTAAGCTATACAAAAAAAAAATATAACAACAAAATACTCGTACCTGTAGTAGAAATACTGGCCATATCATACCATACCATTTACGTCAACATTAAAGGCCACAGCGACGTGCAAACCTCCAATGGTGCAGCCAAACACTTTGCCCGGTGGATCGTTCCAAATTTAGTTATTGGTGCTGACAGAGACAGTGTTATGTTCAAGATTCTTTAGCTACAACTGTTATCGTGTACAGTTTTCGTGTACAGTGATTAAGCAATTGTTGTCTATTCGATTATTTTATCAAAAATTAAATTAAAAAAAAAAAAAAAAAACAACATAAAGTGACAACAAATACTACAAAAAATGTCTGCTGGTGTTGTTTATGATTTCCGGAATTTATGCTTTTTGGTGCCGCTGTTAACGCTCAGCTGTTTTGTGTTAAATGCCGGTTTGTACCATTGAATTCCCGATTTTAATTATTGAAATTTGTTTAGGTTTTTATTTTTATTTATTTATTTATTTATTTATTTTTTTTTTTTTTTTTTTTGATAAAAAGCTTCTTTTATGCGTTACGTTGATCGTCAAAAACTTTACTTTTACTTTCGCTTTCTACTCTTCATCTGATATTTGCATTCCTTTGAGCTCTTTTTACCGCCTTTTTATTTCTGTCTTTGTTTTTGTTTCTGTTTTTAAGCGAACATCAATGTTTATTAAAGAAATTATCGTCTTCTCTTTATTTGATCACCCTTCTACTACTTTCTGCAATAACATTTGCCTCTGCCCAAAATGGCTAAATCATGCAGGCAATTGCGGTGGATTTTTGGAAGGTTATTCTTTGTATGGCTGCCATTTAAGTTTGGGTCTTAAGTCTTTCGTTATGCATGGGCCAGCGCTAAAATATTTGAACGTTGTGGGTCTTGTTTAATCAATTTACATATCGATATTCATGAGCGACCAGTAATATCGTTAGTGTTAACTTCGCTTTTCTCTGTTTATTTTTTGTATTCAGTTTTATTTTGCGCCCATAAGCTGGGAGCTTTTGTACCCTACATGCTGTAGGTCAAGGTATTCATTATCGGCTAATTTATAAATTTCAATTTGATTTCTATTTTCGCTTTTGATTTCTGATAGCAAGAGTGATTTCTTTTTTGTTTCTTTTTCTATCATGATTTCAATTTTCTTAATTTTATGGAACTTCGTTTGATAAATTGCTTACAGAAATTTTATAAGTTGCAAAACAAAAAAAAATGGGATTTGTTATAATTTTCAGATGGTATCTTAATTGACGTTTATTGATTAATTAGTCTGTGACATTAATGTGCAAATATTTAAATTTGTTTAATATTCCAAAACATCTGACTTTGATCAATGTTGACGTGTTTTTTTTTTTCGACTCACTTGGAAGACGCCGCACGGTGGGGGCGATCTACTGAAAAGCGGAAAAAATTCAATATCTCAAGAACGGATTAACATAGAAACCTGGAGTCTTATTCGCCAGTCTTATTCGACTCAGAACAAAAAAATACATTAAGTTCAACAATGTTTATATATGTTTATGTTTTTATATATTTTCCTCGTCAAGTTCGGGGTGATTTTGTCGAAGGAACACATCGAACTTTGTATCCCCCCCCCAAGCACTCACACAAATCGCGATATTCAATTTTGACCGAGCTCATGACGACGTCTGCAGCTAGATTGAACTCGAATTAAAAGTGTTTTGAAGGGTGGACATGTATTATATGAGCCAACTGGGTAAACAAAATAGTGCAACAAATAAACGCGTACTCTAATCCTTTCTTTTCTTTGCGGTGTTATAATCGGATAGGCAGATAAATGCAGATGATTTTTTTTCTAATCTTCACTTTAACTCATCTAGTTTGAAAAGTGACCATCAACATCTCGGAGGAAGCCGCAATTTTTTTTCGTAACCATAGCTGTTCTCAATTCTTATTTGAAATTCGTAACTTATAACGTTGTAAAGCGCTCTAATATTTTTTTTTGCCCAGTTTGACTCATGTGTGGTTTAGTTGGCCATCGTAGAGCAGGGAAAAATTTTTATAATTTTTTTCTCCCTCTTTCACAATTATATGCACTCACTTATAGTAGAGTGTAATTTGGTCAAACTTCCATTATTCTGACAGTTGGCCTAAATTAATGGGAATACCCTTAAAACAGTGAAAAAAATCATGTTGTTCCTTGATCCTGCAGCTATAATAGAGTGAGAATCACAAACTAGATAACCGATATCAGCGCTTTCGAATCGAATTTTTTCCGCCTTGGCCCCAGTGTGCGCCGTTCTGAAACTTGTTAACTGGTTTAGATGTCAAACTCGTATACCAGTATATCAGCACGCAGTTATGATGCGTTTTATGTATACGATATGAGGTCGAAATTGACTCGTTCTACCGCGTCCTCAGCGACCTCTGTCCGTTTGAGTTCCTGAAGAAATTTCAGGGCTTTTCGAAACTAGTCGGGTGGCAACATGTTTCATACTTAAACCATCTTTTCAAATGGTACGAATTGATTTATGAGACACAGAAAGTTCGATGGTTATCTCTCTTAAAATTAAATGGTGATTTTCAGTTAGCATCACCTTGATTTTATTGATGTTAACTTCAGTTGAAGGCATTGATGGTCGACCAAAGGTTGATAAATCCTCCACTACATCTCCACCGCTTTTGAATATATTGTACCACGTACTGTACACGTACAGTAGCGATTCGGTACACGACAGTCTATTTGTAATATAAAAAATTTGATATAAATTCTTTATTAAATATTTTTATCCGTTGTCAAATTCCGAAAACACACAGAGGAAAACTGACGAAATTAAGCAAAACTCCGCATCAGTGTAGTCCTTTATAGTTGGGTCTACATCGCTTTAAGTGGGATTTTAAAATAATTAATTTACAGCATTTTTTTTTTTTGACAGAATGTATGCTAACTGTTATGCTAACAGTTACCTTCCCTGCCTAATAGAGGTGTGCTAAAAAGATAAAGCGAATTTTCAAATTTCACGGGCTACATTCATTTGACTTTTAATTATCATATTTTTTTTATGTTGGTACACTCGTCTCGAAGACATGTTGAAGGTTTTATCCCTGTATCCCATGTTTAGTTTGTTTATGAGAGGCATAAATAAGACAAGTGTTTTGAGTGTTCGGCTATTCTGGTTTTATCACTTCAATCATCGCAAAATACCGTCCTTTCATGGGTCTCTTCAATCTTGGGAACATGAAAAAGTCGCAGGGGGTCAAATCTGGTGAATACTATGGGTGAGGCATGATAACGGTGTTGTTTTTGGCCAAATAATCTCTCACAAGCAAGAATGAATGAGCAGGTGCATTATCATGATGCAAAAGCCATGATTTTTGTTTCCACAATTCCGGTTGTTTTTCGCATTGCTTCTCCCAAACGGCGCATAACTTCAAGGTAATAGTCTTTATTTACCGTACAACCTTGTGGTAAGAACTCCTGATGCACTACGCCATGGCTATCGAAGAAAACAGTGAGGAAAACCATGACATTTGGTCGAATTTGACGTGCTTTTTTTGGTCTTGGCTCTCCTGGACTCTTCCATTATGACGATTGGGATTTGGTTTAGATGTCGCAACCTTGCTTGTATACCCACGATTCGTCACCAGTTATGACCCTTTTAAGCAAATCTGGATCATCGTTGACATTATTCAACAAATCCTGAGCGATGCTCATGCGACGTTGTTTTTGGTCAAAATTCAGCAATTTTGGAACGAACTTCGCTACCAAACGTGTGTGCCCAAAATTTCCGAAAAAATTGCATGGTATGAACCAACCGACGTTCTCGGCAACTTCTCTCATTGTGATTGGACGATTCTCCATAACAATTTTCTTCACTTTCTCAACATTTTCATCGGTTGTTGATGTGCTGGGGCGTCCAGAGCGAGCGTCCTCATTCACATCTTCTCGACAGTCTGTGAAAAGTTTGTACCACTTGTAAACATTTTTTGATTCAGAGTATTCTCAGCGTATGCTACTGTCAACATTTTTTTTGAGCACTTAATTCCATTTTTTACACAAAATTTGATGCTATTTCTTTCATCCATTTTTTTCGATAGCAGAAAATCGCTATTATTCATTAAACACACTAACAACTATGGTGGTTTTATACAAATGTATATAAATTAAAATGACTTTTTCTCGCTTTTATCAAATTCCACCTTAGTTTCTTTTACTTGCGTATAAATAATAAAAATATTAGAAACAAAAAAAATTAGAAAACTTACACTAAATTTAAATTTAGATTTAGTCTTTCTATGAGCAACTTTTTCTCTATTCATCAACTCATTCCAACTGTGACATTTATATGATGATGAGACCACTGACGATGTCTCAACTCATCTCCAGACAATTTGGACGTCCCAAAAACGCCATCGTCTCACCTACGATACTCGTACATATTTATTTTCCAATGAAAATTCTTACTTTTTTTCAATTTTAAATAACTGCATCCAAAGTTAGTGCGGTGTATGACGTAGTATAACTCTTTTCGAAAATTCTTACTTTTTTTTCAATTTTAAATAACTGCATCCAAAGTTAGTGCGGTGTATGACGTAGTATAACTCTCTTCGGCGCCTTTTGACTATCATCGGTTAATTAATAAAAAATTATACAATTATTGGAAAAATACTGAAAATGTCCATTAATTTATAGAGTTTCATAGGTTCAATCCTTGTACGGGCAGATTTTTCTTTTTGAACAATTTCGTCGATCCATCGCCAGATAAGTGGGCATCAGAAACACTTTCTTACCATACATTACAAATTTATTTACTTAGTATATTTTTCTGTTGAAAATTGAAGTTTATTTTATGGATTTATATATCGATTTGGATGGCTCTTTCCAGTACCAGCACAATATATGGAACATACTGGTTTCAATTGATGAATGAATATTACAATTTTCGAAAAGGCTTTGAATTAACGAAAAATAGTAAAATTTTTTAAACATTCTAAATTTCCAGGGGGTCGAATTTACTATGGAAATTCCGTTATGTAAGTCAATATTCCCATTTGATAGTTTTCAGTCCTACCAATATTAAAGGCGAGTTAGATTCTGCTCTTGGGGATGGTCAATCAATTGATTAGTCCCCGTCAGACACGGTTAAGAAAATCCACGTAATGATATTGGATGATCGTCGGCTGAAATGATAGGCATTTCAAAAAAGATTTGAAGTTGAGAAATCTGTGTGCAATATGGGTGCCGCGCTTTCTTTCGATAGAGCACAAGCAGCGTCGTTAAGGTGTTTCAGTAAAGTGTTTGACGATGTTTCACAGCAATAAAATCGAATTTATTGTTATTGATTATCTTCAGAAGGTATGCTAATTTATCGCATCGTTTTGGTGATGAAATTATGGTGAAAAAGCCGTATTTGGCGAAAAAGAAAGTGTTGTTTCATCAAGTCAATGCTCCAGTTCACACATCCACTATTGCTATGCCCAAAAGTAACTAATTACATTTCGAATTTCTTCACTTTATTCGTCAGATTTAGCTCCCCCGGACTATTTTCTATTTTCAAAATTTTCGAAAAGGCTTTGAATTAACGAAAAATAGTAAAATTTTTCAAATACTCTGAATTGTCAAGAGAACCGAATTTAGTATGGAAATTCGATAATGAAATATGTTATTCCAGATCGATCGGAGCGACCTCTATCGACCTTTTAACAAACATATAGATGGCTGCATGGACATACTTAGATATGAAATCTTATATAATTATTTTTAGCTCTCACAAATGGATTGACGAATGACGCACAAGGGGGTGGGCATTTAATTTACAATTACAACTAATTTACAAGTCTTGTTTGTAAACTTATTTCAGTTTTGGTTGTAAAACAGCGTACACACTGATGTTTTGTCAGCTAAGACGGGAAGTAGAGCGGAACAAAGGGAAAGTCGATAAACTTATTAGGTGGCTGCTTAACGTTACTGCAAAAAAGAAATAAGTTTCTTTTTTTTTTTTTTGTTCATTCGAAAATTAATACATTGTCTTTTCAATGGCTTTCAAAAAACTAACCGAATTCGACTGACCTCCACGCTCGGTAACTTATGTGCGACATTTTTACTACTGACTGGAGCGAATTGTCTTAATTACTGATCGAATGCATTGTTTTAAGTTGTCCAAATTTTGTGGGTTTTTTTTTAAATTTTCATTTGCAGTAACAACAAGAGAAAAATCAGAAACTTTGGGGATCGAAATAATTTTGGATTTCTTGAAAACAGTTTATTGAGGAATTTTCACTGCAACTCTACCATATGTAACACCTTTTTTTGAAAGTAAACCGAGCTGAGAGGGATTCTCGTTCCGCATAGTTTTAAAAGGAAAACATCTTTCCACATATTCAAGTGATATATTGGTAGCAACACTTATCACCTATCCTGCAACTTATAGAACATAGAAGTGATAAATAAAAGAACACTTTTATGTCCGAATAAAACTTCCAACGAATACAATGGTTGTAATAACGAGCCTAGATGTAGCCAATGACTAAACATGTTTAAAAGTGCGGCAAGAAACTTTCATGGCCACATACAGGGTGGCGCAATAGAACGTGCATATTGCATCATCTTTTTCTGCGCGATAGAAAAGGCGCAGGCGGGGGGCGCCTACATCGTTGGGTTGGCGGGCTCGTGGAGTTTTAGTCGCTATGAATCACTTCGACGGGAAGCGTCGCGCATTTTGCGTGCGCGCATTTTACGAGAACTGTCGTTCATATATTGCTACTAGGCTACTATATTGTGCTGAATATGGACTACGGCGAATTAGTGAAGCTCCGAGCGCTAATTTAATTAAAATATGGGTAAAGCGTTTTGAAGACACCGGTTCAACATTTAAACCACAAGCAAATGGTCGCCCAAGAACATCTAGGACCGAAGACAATGTTGAGAGAGTTATGGAATCAGTACGAGGAAATCCACAAATGTCGACTCGCAAGAGATCGTCTGTCTTACAATTATCGCGACGAAGTTTGCAACGAATTTTAACATTAGATCTTAAACTGCATCCATATAAGCTGCAATTAACACAAGAATTGAAAGAATCTGACTTCATAGCAAGGCTCGCATTTGCTAATGAAATGCTTAATTGATTTTCCAATTTTGACAATATCCTTTTCTCTGACGAGGCTCATTTCCTTATGAATGGGTTTGTAAACCGTCAAAATTGTCGTTACTGGAACAGTAAAAATCCCAAAATCAAACACCAGAAACCATTGCATAGTCCTAAAGTGACAGTATGGGCAGCAATCTCTGGCAGAGGAATAATTGGTCCTTTTTTCTTCGAAAATGCGCGGGGCCAAAACGTCACGGTTAATACGGAACGCTATGTTGAGATGTTGGACGGATTTTTGGCTCCAGAAATTGAAAGTTCAAGAATAGTGAATTCCAGAACTTGGTTCCAACAAGATGGAGCTACCTGTCACACATCAAATGACTCCATGGCGGTGGTGAAGCAGATGTTCCCTAGCAGACTGATTTCGAAAAGAGGTGATATCCCATGGCCCCCACGTAGTCCAGACTTGACGCCTCTTGACTTTGTTTTGTGGGGATACCTCAAACACAAAGTCTACAGTAATAATCCAAGAAACATCATTCAGCTCAAGGAGAATATCCGTGGTGAAATGGCAGCTATTACACCAGTATTACTGAAGAAAGTTTTCAATAATTTTCGTTTGCGGTTAGAGGGGTGCCGTCGTAGAGAGGATCACCATTTAGATGATGTTATTTTTAAAAAATAAACTTCATTTATTACTCTACAATGCCTTAGATTTATGTTAACCATACCTTTTGTATTTATTTTTTAATATATTTTTTAAATATGCACGTTCTATTGCGTCACACTGTAGATTATATTTTCCCTTCTGATTTTGCCGTGTGTTAAACCTGTTTGTATGAAGCAGATGCTTATTAGGAGAGTACAAAGAATATGTTTCCATTTGCCACCAATGTGAATTATTACTATGTCAATTTGTTATTATTTTTTTTTTCTTTCATTTTATTATTTCATATCGTAAACCAAAGCTACATACGGCCAATTTGATTATGCAAGCCAATATTTTACGACACAAGTTTGAAATTTTAAAATTCAATTCTTACAAAAGTTTTGATAATGATTATGATATTATTAACAACGATTTGTACTGACAACAATTATGGAGAGAGATCGGATATAAAATGGGTAGCACAATTCATAATGAAGTTCTTAAACCTAAAGCACGAAAATGATAACCTTCCGTACTCATATGGAATTGTTGAATTTCATAATCATATAGTTCGATACCGAACCGGCCGCTGCATTATTAACGTTCCAAATTGTAAGATATTGGTTCTTGAAGACCTTTCAAATACACCATGTATTGGGGGGTCTCAAGCCAAGTTTCATAATTTTATAGAAAAACAAAGTAGTTCTAAGGTCGATAAAGTTTTTAAATGTACATCCCAAAAACCCAATTGTATAAGAGGTCGGTCCCAAAACTATCCGACCTGACGTATAGATGGTGCTAGTAATTTGAAGAAAATATTTTGGTGAAAAGAGGCAACCTTATAAAACATATGTTTTAAGTTTCAAGGCACCACGTCGTTTAGTATTTTTATTTGAGCCATCAAAAATAAACGATCTTAGTGAATTTGTGAACATGGAAAATAATTGGTCAATATTTCCATTTGATAGGTTTCAGTCGTACCAATATTAAAGGCGAGCTAGATTATGCTCTGGGGAGTCTGCTCCTTCGTTTACGATTGTAAAATATTGGGTAGCACAGTTTAAACGAGGCCGTACGAGCTGCCAAGATGAACACCGTTGTGGTCGAAGAATTGAAGACACGCCAGACACGGTTAAAAACATTCACAAAATGATATTGAATGGTCGTCGACTGAAGGTGCGTGAACTTTCTGAAATGACAGGCATTTCAAAAGTACTGTACATCGCATATTGACCGAAGATTTAAAGATGAGGTATCTTTGTTCAGGACGAGTGCCGCGCTTGCTTTCAATAAAGCAAAAGCAGCGTCGTGAATATGTTTCAGTAGAGTGTTTGACGATGTTTCACCGCAATAAAGCCGAATTTTTGCGTCGATTTATAACCATGGATGAGACATGGATCCACCACTTCACACCTGAGACAAAGGAGCAGTCACAGCAATGGAATGGAATGGAAGAATCGTGTATAAAGAAGGCAAAGACGGAGTCTCTTTTGGTTTCCGCAAGAGGTATTGTTATTGATTATCTTCGGAAATTATGCTAATTTATCGCATCGTTTAGATTATGAAACTATGGGAAAAAGCCGCATTTGGCGAAAAAGAAAATGTTGTTTCGTCAAGTTAATGCTCAAGTTCACACATCAACTATCGTGATGGCCATAATTAATGAGTTAAACTTCGAATTACTGCATCACACACCTTATTCGACAGATTTATTTCCCTCGGCCTATTTTCTAACTTGAAAAAAAAAATGGTAAAAGATAGTAAAAGATTTGCCAACAATGAAGAGCTGGAGTCTGCGATTGATGACTATTTTAATGAGTTTGACAGTTCTTACTATGAACAGGGTATAGAAGCTATTAATTATGACTGCAAAAACTGTATCGAGCTAAAAGGAGATTATATTGAAAAAAATGATTTTTTTGCCATCTTCGTTAGGTCGCCTAGTTCTGAGATCGTATGATGTAACATGAACATAATGTTCCATCAGCCCTTCAGAGTTTGGTACTTTTTATATTAACGATATGACTAAAATTATAAGACGAATTACTCTTTTAAATAACAGTTTAAGTTCAGGTAGTATTCAACAATCTGGAAAATATTAGATTTAATGGATGGTGTTGAATTCCGAGAATGATGAAAAGTAATAAGAAATGATACATTCTGTTCAAGGTTTAGTTTTATGGTAACTACTATTTTGCATTTGCATTTTTACATTGACAATTCCCATGATTATGAGAATGCTTTTAATAGTTCCGCATTATTATTACCTAAGGAGGTACTTAAATGATTCAAAATGGACATTTGCATACAATATTTATTATTTCACAGTTTTAAAGTTCTGATTTAATACGAGTACCAATTAAAGTTGTTACTGTTGCAGTCAATTAAAGATGTTATCAAAACCACCAAATTATCTGGTATTTTACGAACAAAATAAACATTATAAAATAATTTCCACTTAGATGTCCTTGGATTTAATGTTGCAATAATACCATGTGCTAGAATAAGAAGAGGTAATTGTGAATAATATTAAATATTTTGTTAATTAAAAATAACTTATGAAGTTAGTATAGTATTCCAATTGTTTCCAATGCTATTAGTATGTTATATTAAGTCTATGTAAAGTTTTTGAGTTATATCAGAGCGTCAGTTGGTTGGTTTTGTGCGTAAAAATGACTAGAAAACAGGAAACGGGGACCATATCAATTAACGGATAGGTTTTGGTGTGTTTTTCAGAAACTAGGTAGGGTTTGTCTTTACACAGTGCTTAAAGAAAATTGTTCGCCAATAATATAAAGAGTTTTCCATATGTACACATATGGTCGAAAAAATAAGTACACTTGTATATTTTTGCTTTATGTTCAATTTTAGTTACTTTGATGGAAAGTAAACATCGCAATTCTTTTTTATTTAAATAACTTTAATATGGTAATGGACTTTTAAAGCCAAAAACAAATCTGGGGCTTCCCCGTTGTTTTCATTGTGAGTTAGTTTTGTTCAGGTGTGATTTCAGTACTTGGTCAGAATTATAAACACATTGCTCAATTCTTTAATATTTTCGCAGTCTGCTGTAGTCTTTTTTGGAAGGGCAAGTTATTTTACTGTTGTTTATCTTTATTCATAACGAAATATATAGTAAAAAATATCAGCCATGGGTCGATAAAGTCATTGTTCTCCGGAGGAGGGAAAAATTGTTCCAAAACTAAGTGAAATTGGCCAAAGTCTTCGTTTTATAGCAGAAACTATGAATCGGTGGCTACAAAATGCTTTAAAGCCTAAAAAGCCCGTCGAAACTCGCGGAAAAACATCAAATATCCGTATTGTAACACTTGCGAAGAAGAATCCGTTTGTGTCCTCAAGAGCGATTTCAGCAGAAATTGAAAATGTAATTCCATTGCGCACTGTTCGTTGTAAACTACAAGAAGCACATTTACCAGGACGGATAGCCAGAAGAGTTTCTTTGCTTAGACAAAAACATTTAAAAGCTAGATTGGCGTTTGCAAGAAATCATCATTCCAATTGGTCCAGAGGAGACGTTGAAAAAAAATGGCGAAACATTTTGCGGAGCGATGAAACAAAAATTAATGTATTTGGAAACGACTGTGCCCGGAATGTTCGACGCCCTAAGCGTAAGGAATTCCATGTTTGCTTTACAAACAATACGGTCAAGCACGGAGTCGGCAATATTATGGTCTAGGGTTGGTACCGACACTATGACCAGATTCCACTACAAAGGTATCTTGGAAAATACGATGTTGAACTATGCTGTGGAAAGTATGTCTCTTAGATGGACATTCCACCAGGATAATGATCCTTCTTGACTAGCCAAATCAATCTCCGAACCTAAACCCAAAATCTTTCGGTACAGTTGAAACAAAGAATTGGGCAGGAGGTTCTCAAAAATAAGTACCAGTTATGGAATTTTTTCGAAAAACTTGGTATGAAATACTAGTAGAAACCTGCATGAAGCTTATTGCCAGCATGCCAAAAAGAGTCAACAAAATAATTGAAAATAAGAGTGGATATGCCGGCCTTTAACGAAGCAGCCAATTTAGCAGAAAAAAAACTTGATTTTTTTACTTTTTCGCTTACTTTAATTAAATTTAGTTACTTTAACTAAAATTGCCCTAAAGTAATATTTTTGTACCAAAAATGAAAGGTCTTTGTTGAACGTAGTTAATACTTCCCATGAATTGAAAAATGGATTTTATAAAGTAAATTAAATTATGAATTATAAATTATGAGTTAAAATGAATTTTCGGAAAATTAAATCGCATATTGCATATCATATAGCATATCAAATTAAACTGAATTAAGTTAATTTATATTGAACTTGTAAATGTTGTAAATTGTAAAAATTACCTATTTATTTGCTTGTGTAAAGGCTACCTCAAACAACCATGCAACTATAAATACCCCTGTTTTTGTTATGTCCATATGGCAACCCAGCAGGGCACGGAGGTCTCGTGGCTGAAATCAGCGATATACTCGCTCCCTTTTTCCGCTAGCCGCCAACCGGACCACTTCGCCAGCCGCCCCTCAACATACTAATAAACCTCAAATAATGTAAGTTAACCGTTGTCTTTTCATCTGCTCCAGTACGAAACCCCCTCGTATGTGCCTGTATACACATCCCGCCAAGAACCTAAGTTCTTCCATAAAACCTCCAATTTTTCTCGAGGAACCTAAGTTCCAAATTAAATCTTCAGACCAAGCATTTGCATTTTATACGAAATATCGTGAGTGGGAAAGGGATGGTCAGAAAACGAAATAGTCATAATAACCATTATGAATGTAGTGTAAATTCGGGACCGATAGGAAAATTCTAGTTGGTTAGGATTATATTTTGTAACATTATTTAAAAATACTTCCGAATTTTGTTTCTGACTTATTTTAACTACAAATATTTCTTTGTTTCTTTTGTAATGTGGAATGTACTTGGAAATATATATGGTTCTAGGAAATAAACGGAAGTGCAATTGTATCTGAATCAGAATCGAGAATTTGGAAGTAAACTATTAGGGAGGAATAAACGTAGACCCCAGGCAACAGCTTCATATTGTAAATGGAAATAGGTCCAATCCTAATATACAGGGTAAAGCAAGCACTTTAGTGCACGCTTTCAGATGTGTACCTATGTTTCGGGTGGCATTTCATTATGAATTTAGGACCCAATGAAAATTAACTTTTTTTTTGCCAACTTTTTACGTTTTTCCATTAAGAAATTAGGTAGCTCATTTAAAGAAAAATAACTCCTCTGAATAAATGGTGGTTCAAATATTACAATGAATTCGATATGACAAATTTGATTCAGAAGGTCTACACCATTTCCAATTCAAATTCGAAGATTTCCAATTGAAATTCGAAACACATCAATTGAAAATCAAAATTCGTTCGTTCGTTTGAAATTCAAAAGACATCAATTTAAAATCAACATGATGGTAACATAAAGGTAATTGGATAGTCGCCATTTGAAGCAAAATGGGTAACCCATACACATCATCGGCGGTAAGTATCATACACTAATTGAAAATAATTCTCAAACCCAAGCGCATCAACATTCTAAATTTACTTCTAAAATTAGAAGTAATTTTCTCAAATTATTCTCAAATATACTCAACGCAATCATAATAACAGGAGCACAAAAAAGTGTTCGAAATTGTTCTGAGCAACAACAAAATTACGATTTTTTTTTTGTAAAGTGTGAAAATAAATTTGCTCTGTGAAAATTCAAATTCGGTCAAACCGATAGCTTTTATATCAGTAGTAGTATCAATAGTAACAATGTAAATTCCATTTTTAATATTAACATTTACTATATTATATGTTATATATTAATACATTTGTAACTCCTTATTTTTTATTAATAACGTTTTTTTATTGAATTTTCCAATTTGAGCGCATCATCATCATTATTGAATAGAGTGTATTGCGGTCGAAACTACCAATTATTTTTCGAATTTCAATTGATGTGTTTCGAATTTCAATTGATGTCTTTTGAATTTCAATTGATATCTTTTGAATTTTAATTGATTAGTTTCGAATTTCAATTGATGAGTTTAGAATTTCAATTGATATGCTTTGAATTTCAATTGAGGTTTTTTGAATTGCAAATGGAAATTTTGATTTTCAGTTGATCTCTTTCGAATTTCAGACGGAAATTTTGATTTTCAATTGATGTGTTTCGAATTTCAAATAGAATTTTTGAATTCCAATTGGAATTCTTCGAATTTCAACTGGAAATGGTGTAGAAATAGGAACTCATATAACTATATGACTCATACATTTGGAAAGCTTTTCCCCGTTTTTTCAATTTGTATTTCAATTATAGATAAAATTAAAAGAAGCTAACGATGGCGATAGTTTCAAGTTTATTTTCTATTTTGAGTTGGGTTGTAATTTCTTGGCGGCTAACTTTCCGCTGCTCCAGTTTGGTGCAAAATTATAAAATCTAAGCAGTGTCTAAGACTTTCCGCATATCACTTACCTTTTGAAAATTAATTTTAACGTTACTCACTAAGTCGCAGCAAGTTATAACGCAGAAAAATGTACCAAAATTTAAGTAGTGATCTTAACGATTACCTCGCTGTGCAAAAATTTATTTTCTGAGAACACCTAAAAACTTTTAAGAAATTTTCTCAAAATCTAACCAAATACGCACAACACTTGTCTTATTTATGACTTTCACAAACAAACTAAACATGCTATATGGATAAAGCCGTCAACATATCTTCGAGACGAGTACACCAACATAAAAAAAAATAATAAGCGAAAGTCGAATGTGAGTACTGTGCGCAATTTGAAAATTCACCTTATTTTTTGAACACACCTCGTACTTCTGTTGGGGATAACTTAGGCATTTCTTTGTTTTATTAGCTATAAATAACTGATTTAGATAACTCTTAAATCCAATTTAATTCAATTAATCAATCGACAATTAAACAAATGGTATTGGAAATCAACCCACATTTAGTTAAACACTGCCTTTACATGATCTGTAAAAGTTAATTTACCAACCTATATTTTACCTCTATAGAAATCACAAAATTTCCCTATTTTTCGAAATTAACATAAATATCTCTCAACTACGAGTCATGCTTTATGTCATGCATGAAATCGTTCAATATCCATGTAAACAAAATCATCAGTTATGAATTGAATTAGGCGATCTGATGATTTGTTGATGAATTGTTTCAAATATAAAAAAAAAATTGTATATAGGCTACAAAGATAATGACTTAACACGATATACGATAAGAAAATGAAAAGAAAAAAAAAAAGCTCAACGATGCTGCTGGTAATCTTGAAAACAACAGGTAGCGGTCACAAGACATAAATGTACTCACCTCAATGTAATCCCTCCCCTATCATTTACTACATGCAATATCTATTATTTATTTTTTCTGTTAATACTCATTTGAAACAATAGAAACCTTTGTGCGTAACATTGAAAAATTAGAACAAATTTTGCATTCATTTATGACCCACCTGCACAAGCCCCTCCCTACTTTTTATATTGGGGTTATTTCACTCGTCATTCGATGAGTGGCAAATACTGCTGTCTGCGCCTTGACACTTCACCATTGACTTCATTTGAGCCACCATAAAAATGCGTTAAAATCCACCTTTTGTCTGGTATATGTATAATATCATAATTCCCTGTAAATATTTGCACTTCAGTTTTATGTTTCATCAACAACCACAATGAAGGTGTCATCTCTTGGGTTGTTGTCACAAAACCACCATAATAATACTTATATTTCGGTTACCCTATTATTATCACAAATAACATAAAATTCACAAGTTTTATGTTCGCAAACATGTATGTTAAAAAGAAACTTTAATGTCATTACAAATAATTAACATTTGACGTTGAAGTCATCGCTTTGACGGTTGATGGTCATTTTGAAATGCAGGTGCGTGAAAATGTTATAAAAAAACTATTTTTAGAATCTTAAATAAAAGTTTGCATTCATTTGCTAGTTAATTGTTATAAATTGTTTAAGAAAATTATTAACAATTTAATGTGGTACTGCTTCGCTCAAATTACAGCGAAAAACTTAAATAACTGAGAAGCTTCAATGATGAAAACATAAGACTTAAGACACGAACTTGATATTAAAGCAATTCGAGGGTAAAGAGAACGCAATCGCAACGATGCTGTGTAAACACTTTATGAGTAATCTTATACGTAGAATTCTGGGGTAAAAAGGAATCTTTAAGAGCAAAAATGCAATCGTTGCAATGGAGAAAAACAAAAATAGTCATTTAAGGCCATTATGAGTGTAGTTTACACGCATTTAAACGTGTTATTTCGACGCCATTTAAATGGCAAATTCAAAATTATACAGGGTGGCGCAATAGAACGTGCATATTTAAAAAATAGATTAAAAAATAAATACAAAAGGTATGGTTAAAATAAATCTAAGGCATTGTAGAGTAATAAATGGAGTTTATTTTTTAAAAATAACATCATCTAAATTGTGACCCTGTCTACGACGGCACTCCTCTAACCGCAAACGAAAATTATTGAAAACTTTCTTCAGTAATACTGGTGTAATGGCTGCCATTTCACCACGGATATTCTCCTTGAGCTGAACGATGTTTCTTGGATTATTACTGTAGACTTTATGTTGAGATATCCCCACAAAAAAAAGTTAAGAGGTGGACTACGTGGGGGCCATGGGATATCACCTCTTTTCGAAATCAGTCTGCCAGGGAACATCTGCTTCACCACCGCCATGGAGTCATTTGATGTGTTAGAACCAAGTTTTGGAATTCACTATTCTTGAACTTTCAATTTCTGGAGCCAAAAATCCGTCCAACATCTCAACATAGCGTTCCGTATTAACCGTGACGTTTTGGCCCCGCGCATTTTCGAAGAAAAAAGGACCAATTATCCCTCCGCCAGAGATTGCTGCCCATACTGTCACTTTAGGACTATGCAATGGTTTCTGGTGTTTGATTTTGGGATTTCCACTGTTCCAGTAACGACAATTTTGACGGTTTACGAACCCATTCATAAGGAAATGAGCCTCGTCAGAGAAAAGGATATTGTCAAAATTGGAAGATCGATTAAGCATTTCATTAGCGAATGCGAGTCTTGCTATGAAGTCAGACTCTTTCAATTCTTGTCTTAATTGCAGCTTACATGGATACAGTTTTAAGATCCAATGTTAAAATTCGTTGCAAACTTCGTCGCGATAATTGTAAGACAGACGATCTCTTGCGAGTCGACATTTGTGTATTTCCTCGTACTGACTCCATAACTCTCTGAACATTGTCTTCGTCGCCTAGTAGCAATATATAAACGAGAGTTCTCGTAAAATGCGCGCACGCAAAATGCGCGACGCTTCCCGTCGAAGTGATTCATAGCGACTAAAACTCCATGAGCCCGCCAACCCAACGATGTAGGCGCCCCCCGCCCGCGCCTTTTCAACTCCGCAAAAAAAGATGTGCAATATGCACGTTCTATTTCGCCACCCTGTATATTGTACTTGTTTATAGTACGATTCGAAGTCAGTGTAAATCAGAGAGGTGTATGACCAATAGTGGTGAGATGTTCAGTATACGCGACTATCGCATAATCGCTGGTTCAATCCCCTATTATCATTTGAGCGGCGGTCACCTTAATGTGTCTGATAAAAACTTATAGTTATCGAGTAATCGTCAAGCCTGTTAAATATTTCTCAAACTGTGACGTTCGAAGTCATTGTTAAACTGTAGGCCCCATTAAGCGAGTATAAAAATGAAATGCATGTAAGCTCACTGAATGTAGGAAGCTCTTCCATATCTCATTCATAGGATGCAAGTAAATTTATTTTTATCATCATAATTTTTATTATCACTTGTTATATTTGCAGCTACTATAAATGTTATCAATAGTATTATCCGCTGTAGCTTTTTCCATCGTTTAGAGTATGTGACCAAATTCAAATTCCACTCCAAAATATTATTCCCCTTCAAAGATTCTGTGGAATCTTTCTAAACATTTTGTTAATTAAAACTGAGAAACCTACTAAAAATAAAATACTATCTGACAAGAACAAAGATGCTTTACTGGATATTACTTATATTTCATAATAATATTAGGTGCGCAACTAAGTTCCCGCTGTTTGCCAATAGATGGCGCCACCAGTAGGTGCTAGTCGATTCTAACATAAACATACCGCCACGACACAATAGTGATTCCCTTTTGATGTCATATTCCTTTGGTTGTGTGAATCTGTATGATTTTGTGCCAAATAATCGTCATATGCAGGAAGTATTGATTTCCATCTTTCAATCGAAGAAAACGGCGGCTGAAACTCATCGAGAGCTTTAAAACGTTTACGGAGATGCTGCTTTAAAGAAATAGCGTGTCGAGATTGGTTCTGACGCTTTAAAGACTGTGATTCTGATGTTGGCGGCCGTTCGCATGAAGGAAGACGAAAAACCTTCGAAGACACTGAATTGACGGCATTGCTTGATGGGGCTTCATGTCGAACTCAGGTAGAGCTTGTTTCAGTATTAGAAATTGCCCGCCAAGCCATTTCCAAGCGATTGCATGTATTGGGAATGATTCAAAAGCAAGGAACTTGTGTTCCATATGAGTTGAAGCCAAGGAATGTTCAGCATAGTTTTTTCGCCTGTAAAACTGCTTCAGCGATATAAAGGAAGGATTTTCTTCACCGTACTGTAACTGGTGATGAGAAATGGATTCATTACAGCAAACCAAAGAAAAGAAAGTCTTGCGGGCTGCCCGGTCATGTTTCTACATCGTCGCCTCGGCCGAATATTCACACTGCGAAGTTTATGTTCTGTATTTGGTGAGACCAAGTCAATATTATTTATTACGAGGTTTGAAACGAAGCAAAACCATCACTGGGGATCGGTATCGACTTCAATTAATGCTATTGAGCCGAGCTCTGTCCGAAAAATGCCCACAATACTCGAAGAGAAACGAATAAGTGATCCTTCAGGATGACACCACTCGGCCTCACGTTGCGAAGCTCGTTAAACCTGGAAATGTTGAAATGGGAAGTCTTACCCCATCCGCCATATTCTCCAGATATTACGCCGTCCGATTATCACTTTTTCCGTTCGATGGAGTGCGGTCTATCTGACCAGCAGTTCCACTCATATGACGACACCAAGGAATGGCTAGATTAGCGGATAGCCTCACAACATGAACAGTTTTACCGTGACGAATTAGAGATTAGAGGAATTAGAGCTTCGTCAAAAAGAGGGGGAAAAAGTTGCCAGGGATGGGCAATACTTTCAATGAATCATTTGTAAACATGTCTTGATAATAAAGTTGCATTTAAAAAAAAAAAAACAGCAAGAACTTAGTTGAACACCTAATAATTATATTATTTAGTTATGTAACAAATGTAATTAACTGATCATTGTCTATGATGCAATGAGCCATCATCCATGATGGCGGACATATAGCCATCCAATTTTACGACTGGGACTATGGAAATTTTAAAAGCTTTATGTTTCAAAATTATTAATTTGCTGTTCTACATTTACGGACAAAAGTCATCTCAGCAGCATTCATCTAGCATAAATTTTGCTAAGAATTTTAATGTGCCGCCAAAGATCTAATAGCGAATTGCCAAATTTATGAAGAAATTTCCGTCTTGTGTAGTAGTTGTTCAATATCCTCAATATTACTTTGTATTCTGCTCACAAGAGAAGTGTACATTTGGTTTTTTTTTATTTGGCTCCAAAATTAGTGGAAGTGTAATTAGTTGTCTTCGAAACTAAAAAATGTATTAATGTTTCTGTTTAGAATTCAGGTTTTTCACCAACATTGTATTTATTTGGCCAGAAGTTGTTAGCCGGAGCGAATTATTTTATTGCAAAATTAAATATAGTATCCGAAGTCCGCATATTAACAATATAATAATTTTGGAATACAAATAACTGGCGCATTAACTAACTAGTTCATAGTATATGCGATCACTTGAAACCGCATACGATTTATATTGAAATCAAGGTGACTAAACGTGCAACATTTTTGAGTGTTTTTGTTTGCAAACAACCAACAAAACAACCCAATAGATGTGGTAATAAAACCAGTATGCTCTGTGTTGCAGTCTGTATTCAAGTGTGTTTATTAAAGGCAGAGATTTGCGTTTTTCTTTTTTTTTCTTTCATA
Organism: Philornis downsi; assembly: GCA_019455685.1. Lineage (NCBI taxonomy): Eukaryota > Metazoa > Arthropoda > Insecta > Diptera > Muscidae > Philornis > Philornis downsi. The sequence goes on along the minus strand of JAHXMU010000658.1, from coordinate 1,932,396 downwards.
GTATGATAATTTACACTCCACCGTAGTAGACACGATAGTGGAGAAAAACTTTTTTCCTGCCGTTTTATTTCTGGTTAGCCGCAGACAAAATTGACGACTCCTTAACAAACAAAAAATAAGACACGCACAAAACTCCCATCGGAAAAATTGTTCATAAACCACAAAATGCCGGAATTTGATAGCTCACGAATTTCAAAATAAAAACAAAAAAAAAATGGAAATGTTGGCTGCACCCGCAAAAACAACACCACTCGCCACTTAAAAACACAAAAACACTGATCATGATCTACAGCACACGTTAGCAGCTCAAAGAAGGCTCTGTTTCAACTTTAAACGGTGGCAAAAACCATCACACAAGTCTGTTGTTCGAAACCAAAAACAGACGAAAAACAAAACGCTGCTAAACCCCAAACATAGTTAACAATTTGCTTTGAAGCCTTCTGGGTGCTTTTTGTCATGGCTATCATATGAAGATGGCCTTTACACACAAAAAACAACAAAAAATATTATTGTTAGGCACTTGTGGTCTTAAAGTCATTGATTGTGTGGTGGCCATGTGGTTGTGCTCGTGTTTCTCTAGCAGCATTTCAAGCTTTTGTTTTTGTGACTCTATTATTAATGCCATTACACCGATCAATTGTTATGGTTTATTGAACCAAATCTAGGGCTTATCTGGTAGTTCAACATATTGTCTGCACGCTCATATTGTCAACAATTTCCATTCATCAAAATTGTTGGATTTTTGTTTGGATTTCGATCGCCGTTTTGTAGGTGGGGATTTTCCATTCATATTGTTGGTGATTGTCACAAATATTATGAAAGAGTAAAAAAAACTAACAAAAATAAACTCTGTTGACAGAAATTTCATTGAAAACCCTATAAAATATTGATTGATATGTAATACATAAAACGAAAGACTTAAGACACATACTTGATTACTGGTCTTTTACGTTGAGGCGAAATACGAGTACCTGAGGTATATATCTAATGGTGAGTCTTTTTCCTTGAAAACAAAAAAAACTCCTTAAAATATTTACAATTTTAATTAGCATCTGGCTCTACGCGTAAATTTGAAAATGCCATTTAACAGTGTAGGTTTTGGGTAGACATATTAGGCATATGTGCTAAATGTGGTTGACTGATAACTTATGAGAGGAGGTGTATTACAACATTGACAGGTGTGATGTAAATCTTTACATAATGCAAAATTTCTGCTGCAATATCGCATTATTTCTTATCGTTAAAAGCGTCGGAACTCAAGAATTTCAGACACAGAAACCACTTCATTCAATTGGCAAAGTAAAATATTATTTTCAAATATTTTATGAAAAGAAAAAATGATGAATACAAATATTTTATAAGAGAAGAATAGATCAGTTATAATTTGGACACCATCAAAAAAATTATTCTGATAATTTTTTCAAGAATTTGTCATAAAATTTTGCAAAATTCTGAACTCAAGAATTTTAAACACAGAAATTGCTTCATTCAATTGGCAAAATAAAATATTATTTCAAAATGTTTTATGAAAAGAAGTAATGATGAATACAAATATTTTATAAGAGAAGGATAGATCAGTTATAATTTAGATATCATCAAGAAAATTATTCTAAAAATTTTTTCAAGAATTTGTAATAAAATTTTGTAAAATTCTGAACTCAAGAATTTCAAACACAGAAACCGCTTCATTCAATTGGCAAAGTAAAATAATATTTTCAAATATTTTATGAAAAGAAATAATGATGAATACAAATAGTTTATAAGAGAAGTTGTAAAAGGGAAAATTCATTACGTATTTATATTAAGTCATTCATACGTATTTATATTAAGTCATCCACCAGTACTTACTGGTGTCTAATCTGGAGATAATGTCAATATCTTCGTTAGGTATGCAGGTGTTAAATCGTATGCCTGTTTCACTAACTGCATTGATATTTATTGTCTTTGTTGTAGCCCTCCGATAATGATGGTAGAAAATTGGAACACCATCAGAAACTTTCTGGTGGTATAAATCCTTTTTTGAATTGTGTTCTCTATATAGGCCGTATTGGTATAATAGAGCGCACTAATTAGATTATTTTCCTTATATCGAGTACATCGCACAATATGGTTTCGAATGAGTTTTATAATAAAATTATCTATTCTGCTTATATCGGCATTATTATACAATATTACATTTGATGTGTATTTTAAATAATCGCTTTGCGGAGATCTATATACATATATAGATGTACACACTGTAAGAATTTTCCTTTCTATTTTGCGTATTTTTTCCATGTATGCTGGGGAAATGTTGAACCATATGGGGTACCCATAACTTATCATGGGTCTAATTAGAGGTCGGTACAAGATGATTTTGGTTCGCGGTTTCAGTGTCTTGAATAAAATGGGGATTTATTGGCCAAAAATGCTTTTTTGTTTTTTTCTAAAATACGATTAGTATGATCATTGAAATACGAAAATTTATCTAAATAAATTCCGAAATACTTTACGGTGTCTGCTACCTTAATTAATACATTCGTTGTCTTGGATTTTATCATAAAAGATTTTGTCATAAAAGAAATTAATTTAATTTAATGTGCCAGCCTTTGGCATAATGATAACTGTAGGGAATGATTTTCGCAACCTTGTCACTTGGGCTATATAATATTATATTATCAGCAAAAGATATTATGTTCTCATATTGAGGAGGCCTAATAAGTATATGTGTTAATAAGTGAGCAGTGAGCCATCACTGTGCGTGCCCTGTTGAAGGCCGTTACATATTTTGTATTCTTTACTCTTGGCACCGTTTTTACAAATTATGAAGTATTTCTAATTGATCATATTATGCATTAACATTGTTAAATGTTTGGGGAAATTATAATTTATTACTTTGAATATTATTCCTGGAATCCAAAAACTGTCGAAAGCTTTTTCTATATCTATAAGGCATGCGCTCGTGCAATATTTCCTGTTCCAGTTCCAGTTTATATCAGAGATAAGCACATTTATTGCGTTGATTGTGGAATGATTATACTTAAAACCGAATTGCCTGTCGTTGAGTAGTCATTTCTCTGAACAAAATTTTTGAACAGTGTTGTTAATACAAACTTCAAAGACTTTGACAACAGCCTTATTGGCCTCATATTCATGGAGTGCCTGTGGTCTTTGTCTTTTTTTTTTTTGGAATAACTATAACTTTTGCTTTTTTCCACTCCTTAGGAAAACATGAGTTATTCATTATATTATTCGTAATTATGCAGTAATCCAGTATAATTCTATTAGGCAATTTTTTCAACACTATTTTTGGTATGTCATCGGGTCCCGCCGATAATTTGTTCCTCAGATTTTTAAATATATATTTAATAGAATTTTGAGTGACAAAATTTGTAACTACCTAAGGCAATTAGTTGTTGTTTAATTTTTCTTAAATATTAATAATTGTTAAAATTGAATTGAGTCGCAATATGGGGATAATAATAATGATGCTGTCTTGAAAATTTTGTAAGTTTTTAAAAAATTAGCATAAAATGGGAGACTTAATATGCATAAAGTGCCATGGGTTTCCTTATTAATATTGAAAAGGTATAACTAAAATTACAAATTGCTAACTTTTTTTCTCCGGAAACTTTTGCCATAAATTATTAACAACTTTTATTGGCGTTTAACTCCAAACATAAATTTGAATATATTATTTAACAATGTAAATATTAATGTTGATTTTGCGTAAACATGTTACGTAAATTACGTAACAAATGAGAGAGAGGCCTATTGACACAGTAACACGTTTTATGAAAAGTTTTCCATAAAACGAAATTTAATGTCGTAATATATTTTCATCTGTTTCATTCCAAAAAATATTATAGGATCCACAAAAAATAAAATACAGAAAAATTTATTTTAATTGGTAACAAAAATGTGAGTGCAATATTTAATAAAGGGTCTGTATTTTATGTTTTTTCCCCAAAAGAGACGGGAAAAAAGCAAACGAACAGTATTGCAAAGAAAAATTATGTTATTGCATTATTTTCGGATTTGAATTATGCACAACTATAAACAATTTATGTGCACATAATGACATTCTAATTCTCAGTTCCCTGAATATTTTACACTTTATCATCAAATGCGACAATTCTGCCTATCAAGATGGAAATGGACCTCGTCACTGAAGATGATTTTATCGGTAAAATCAGCAAGTTCATGTTGTCTCTCTAATACCCAATTAACGTATTGCCTTCACTGTCCATGGTCAGCTGGCTCCAGTTCCTAAGTCAATTTTGTGTGCATGAAGATGCAAATCTTGCGTCAAAATTCGCTGCATAGTAGATTTGGAGACATTAATTCGCTGAGCTCGGTGTCGAATTGAGGTGGATGGAGTTTGAGCGACATTATCACGTACAGCTGCGACATTTTCGGTCGATCGACCTGGTCGAAGGCGCGCTGTTGTCTTTACATCACTAACAGACCCAGTTTTATCCATTAATATCTTTACAGTTCACTCTTTTGGAGCATTATTGAGACCCAAAATTGATCGCCGCAAAACTTTCACCGTTTTAATAAAACAATTTCACAATGAGAATGCGTTGTTCATTCATGTAGCGCTCCATTTTTACTAACCTCGTACCTTCTACTAGCAAACAATAATAATTGTTCAAATGTCAAACAATGACACTTCGAATGGCGCCAAATTTAAATCTTGCGTTCTTGTTGGGACACCCTTTAGAAAGATTATCTACAATCCAAAGAAATTAGATAAAGATAATGAGAATTTCAGTTTCAATGGAATAGTATTTTAGAATGATTATTTTGGGTAATCAATGAGTTTTGAGTGTAACAAATACGTAATAAATAAAAATAGATGCTGATGATGCAACACAAAATGTAATTCGTTTAACTGTTAGAATGATATTTGGTCTCCACTTTTAGATTTTCAATGGTTTGGATTTGTTTATACTAATTCTTATAGGAAATATTATTATTATATTTCATTTAGCCAGGTTCTTGTCTTAAGTCTTTTGTTCTGTGACAATTTTGATATGTTTATTATGATTATCCAATCAATTGTTCGGCTCAGAATTGTACTTTGTGTCTGCATTTCTATTGAATTATTAGGTACGCAACTAAGTTCTCGCTGTTTTTTTTTTTTATAAAAATGCAACTTTATTATAAAACCATGTTTGGAAATGATTTATTGAAAGTATTCTCGCGGTTTTTTTTTTTTATAAAAATTCAGCATTATTATAAAAACATGTTTACAAATGATTTATTGAAAGTATTCTCGCTGTTTTTTTTTTATAAAAATTCAACATTATTATAAAAACATGGTTACGAGTACAAAGTATTCATTAAAAGTATTGCCCATCGCTAGCTACTACTTTTTCTCACCTTTCTGGCAAAGCTCGAATTACGTCACGGTAAAACTGCTGATCTTTTGAGGCTTTTTATCATATGAGTGAAACTGCTAGTCAGCCAGACCGTGTGCCATCGAACAGAACAAGTGATAATCGGACAGCGCAATATATGGAGAATATGGCGGATGGGGTAAGACTTCCCACTTCAGCGTTTCCAGGTAGGTTTTAACGACCTTGGCCACGGCAGGCACTTATTCGTGTCTCTCCGCTTATTGTGGGCGTTTCTCTTGCCGACCTAGGCTTAATCGCATTAACTGAAGTCGATACTGATCCCCAGTGATAGTTTTGCTTGGTTTTAATAGCTCGTAATAAATAACACCGACCTGATCCCACTAAAAACAGAGTATAACCTTCGCAGCGTGAATATTCGGCCGAGGGAACGATATAGAAGCATGACCGAGCAACCCCCATGACTTTCTTTTCTTTAGATTGCTGTAATGAATCCATTTTCATTTGCACCACCCTTTACAATACGATGAGGAAATCCCTTCCTTTTTTGTCGCTGAAGCAGTTGTTCACAGGCAAAAAAAGGACGCTCAACGTCTCTTGGCTTCAACTCATAAGGAAGCCAAATTGCTTGCTTTTGAATCATTCTCAACGCATGCTATCACATGTAAATATCCTGGCTCCTAATACAAGCTATCTATCTACGTTTGACACGGATCCCCATCAAGCAATGCCGTCGATTCAGTTTCTTCGAAAATTTTTCATCTTCCTTCACATGACCGGCCGTCAACATCAAAATTACCGTCTTTAAAGGGACGGAACCAATCTCAACACTTTGTTTCACTTAAAGCAGCATCGCCTTAAACGTTTTGAAGCTCTCGATGAGCTTCAGCTGCCGTTTTCTTCGGTTAAAAGAAGAAAATTAATAATTCCCACATATGACGATTATTTCGCACAAAATCATAAATATTCACAAAACCAAAAGATAATGACGTCAAAAGAAAATCACTACTGTGTCGAAGCGATATGTTTACCATATGCCTAAGCTTGGATCATGACGTTTAGGTTATGGCATAATCGACTAGCACTTACAGCTGACGCCATCTACTGGCAAACAGCGGGAACTTAGTTGCGCACCTAATATTTCCGCATTATTGAACTAAAACTATAATCGTGATTCTCTGGTATATCCAAATATTACAAAAACTTAATTAACACGGAATTTCCGTTTTTTTTTTTTCAAAGTTCATGACTTAATTTTTTGTACTCTATATTGCTTATATTATAATTAGCTTGCGTGTTTTGTTTTTCGACTTTAAGTGTGTAAAAAACGATGTCATGACTCTTGTTTTCGCCATAAATACGTAAGGAGAAGCACAAAATCAAAACAAAAACCACAACTAACTAAATAAATCGTTTAGTTGAAACAAATTAGGAAAACTGTGTTGCATCCATCGCCATACGTGCAAAACAGGCACGGGGAGGTAGACTACATAATCATCGTCAGCACAGCCTTAATGAGTGGGCCAACAACCCAGAAATATCTGAGACCAAATATAGAAATGTGTAACACTCTGGCCCCATTGATGGCTCCAAGGCGGCAACGCATACTTGAGAAACTGTCACCAACAACGCCCGCTTTAGTCTTAACATCCCTCGCCATTTCCAACAATTACTTAAAGCTCAAAGTGGCTTAAACGCTTGTATGCGTTTAAAGCAATAATTTTATTACACAGTTTTTTTTCTCCTTCTTACATACGTTATTTAATTTCTTTATCGTCTTTTCTTTCACTGCGAAAATTGAATCATAATGATGCGACTCACGTTTATTTGTGCAACTTTTATGACCATTCAGCAATTTGCTTCAACAAGCGGGAGCGGAGCGGCATTTCGTTTTTTTTTTTTTTGTTTTTAGCCGCATTTATTTGTCTAGCTTAGTAGTCGCTGGCTTGTATTGTAATACTTTGCAGTTGTGTTTTTTTCTGTTTTGCTTTGCCTTTCTTATTACGATTCCTGTAGTAAAAGCTAACAATAAATAGGAAGTAAAGTTTATTATCGTACCCACAGACTCGTCCATACCGATTTATTCGGTTAACATTTCCATGCGGATTAGATAATCATGGAAGTTCAAGTTGTTGGTGCCACTGACTGCAACACAACATTTCTTCACGCTGAGTGCGAGTTGCACACACAGGCACAACGAACAGTGGGTGAAAATTTAATTATGCATTAAAGTAAATTATTGAGTTCTTAATTCAAAACTATTTAAAAGATAATACAAATTTCAAATAATAATACAAATTTCAAATACATGTACCAAGCAGTATTATTCTTTTCAAATATTTACTGTTAAAATAAGGATTCCATCACCGCTGCATAAATATAAAATTAAAGAAAAATGGATATTTCATAACTCTCTCTTCGATCTTATCGAATATTGTAGTGTACTTTTTTCCTAGGGGGGTTTGTATCGTTTACCCCTAAAGTGTAAGCCGATCTTCGAGCCTGCTGGCGCCAGTAGGCAAAAGAAGAACGAAGCTTGAGCAGAAACGTTCGTCTCATTCGTCCTAGATATACAAGAAGGCGCACGAATCGTGCTACAAACATAAAACGGGGCCACTGGCGAACGTTATTGAAAGATGTTGAAGAAGTTTTTTTACTCAAAACCGTGCCAAAGACATATCCTTTTCAACAGCATTTAGTTCCAGATGGAGCAAATGCACACATAGCCAGATCGGTTATGACGGAGCTTCAAAGAAGATTCCCAAACAAATTAATATCCAGAAACACCACTTTTCACTGGTCCCCCAGGTCACCTGACCTGACTGGGCCAGACTTTTTTTATGGGGTTATGTCAAGCAAGAGGTATTGAAAACGAAATCAAGGAATTTGATTTGAAACAGTTCATTCAAACAATAATTAAAGCGATCATGCAATAAATAATTTTCTGATCAAGTGTCGCATATGGGTGAATGAGCATGGAGGTCATTTACCGTCTATCATATTCAAAACCAATTAGTTATATACAGGCCTGTCACAGAATTTTGTGGTATGGTTTCGAATTCGCATTTTCCAAATCGATCGATATGGTTTAACCTTCTTCAGAAATCTATCGATTTTGTTAATTCCCAAATTGAAGATATCCCGTTTTTTTGATATGGCAACGCAAAGAATAAAGAACGCAAAGAAAAAAGCAAAGACCATGTGTTTTAAAATAAGCAAAAGTGTTAAAATTATTACAAGTGACAAGACGATAATTAAAGTTCTCGCGCTAGGAACTCCATCAATACTTCGATGAAGTCCTGACACCCGCGCCACAGTATCCTCGACATCGTTTAGGACGTAATTGTTGTATTGGCCGCCACCAGTTTTTCTATCCTCTTTTTTGTTGTGGCACAGCTTTCTTTCTACAAACAACTTCCAGTCCGCCCAGGTTTTTTTTCCACCCATTGATGTCCTTAGTTGGCGGACCGGAGGAATTTAATTTTGCGGTTAGTTCAGCCCACAACGCTTCAGCTGCCACCCTATCTCCCTTTACATACCCCTTAGCTATGTCCTGGTGGGCATCCATAAACTCGGCCAGTATACGCTCTAGTGCGGGACTCCTATATTTTCTCCTAAAATAACGCGAATTGTTACTAAATAAAATAATTTAAGAAAATTTTTCCATACATGTTTTCATAAATTATTTTGTTTGTTGTGCCTTTCGTTTTGTTTCGTCAAAACTTGCCAGTATGCAATGTTATTGCAAATTAGTTACTTTTACTTTGAAGAAATATGTGGTATACACGAAAAAAAAGTTGGCAATACTGCATTAAAAAGTAGTCAAAAGTTGCTTGCTGTGCTACCCCCGAAAAATACGCAATAATTGTTTAAATTAATCATTAATATGTTTATTTTCACCGCAATCTATTAAAAAACAGTATCTTTTATTGATATAAACCAATTGCAAAGACATTTTTTAGTTTAAGATAGGAAAAAAACCAAAACCATTTACATAATTGAAAGTGGTTTCAAAACGAAAAAATTTTGCGGTTTTGATTGTCTGGAGAAGCAAATTACGAAATGGAAACCATTTCGATCAAAATGGTTTTCTGTGACAGGCCTGATAAAATAAAATCAAATTTTCTATACAATGAAAAGCAAAAAAAATAAATAAATAAATGGAATGCATTGATAAAAAAATTATATTTGAACTTCTTATTGTAGTTCAATTGGTGCGCCACTCTGTAATTGAGAAGCGTTTTTCTTTTTGTAGACAACAGGCGTAGAATCGGTTTAAACAGAGCCAATATTGAGAGGAACAATTTTAGTTAATCAATAGCAACTCGACCACGTCTTTTAATTACATCAGTGGCTAAAATTATACGATTACTAAAGGAGATAAGAGAGTTCTAACAGTGAACGACTACTTGCTAGCAAGGGTTGTATTAATTCATTGGGCAGAAAGACCTCAAATGTAAGGATCATGCGTTGACATGCTGTCTTAGAGAATAATCTATACCTAGGTCCGGATACTCCTACATCGTAGCCCGATAGAAGGGATGTACAGATAATGTAAAAATTCAAAAAGTCGCTAAAGCGCCAATATATTCACAGCCAAAAGGGAAAGAGCGTCTAATCGCCAAAATAGTAAGGGCGGTCTGGATACTAGCCGACCGAACATAGAAGACACAAAAAGGCTAAGAGAGATTTTGTTTATTTTTCAATATAAGCTCCTTTTAGCTCGATATACCTTTTCTAGCGATATTCAATAGCTTATGTACCCTGTTTATAAGAAGAATTGTCAAACTCCTTAAAATGGCCATCAACCGCAAACTCCAGCTCTTCATTGTTGGCAAATTAATTTTATCAAATTATCAAATTTTATCAAATTAGAAAATAGGAAATAATCCGAGGGAGCTAAATCTGACGAGCAAGGTGCGTGATGAAGCAATTCGAACTTTAATTCATTAATTTTGACCATTACAATATAGTGGATGTGTGAACTGGAGCACACTGACTTGATGAAACAACGCTGTCCTTTTCGCGGCGTTTTCCCCACAATTCCATCACCTAAACGCTGTAATAAATTAGCATAATATTCGCCGTTGATGGTTTTTCCTTTTTGAAAACAAGCAATAAAAAGAATACCATGCGCATCTCAGAAACAGACGCCATAACCTTGATTGCAGATGGAACCGTCTTCGCCTTCTTTGGACACGATTCTCCCATTGCAGTCTACTGCTTTGTCTGTTCCTGCGTCCCAGGTGTGAAGTAGTAGACCCATGTCACATCCATGGTTATAAATCGGCGAAAAAATTTGTCTTTATTGCGGTAAAACATGGCCAAACACTCTATTATTTTGCTCTATTGAAAGCAAGCACGGCATCCATTTTGCGCACAGCTTTCTCATCTTCAAATATTCTGTCTGTATACAAGATATAAAACTTTTTGAAATGCTTATCATTTCAGCTAGCTCATACATTTTCAGCCGACGATCATCCAAATTCATTTTGTGGATTTTCATAACGATGTCTGGCGTGGACACCTCAATTGGTCGACCACTACGGTGTTCGTCTTGGCAGCACGTTTAAAAACTGCTACCCAATATTTTACAGTCGTAAAACAGGAGCAGACTTCCCCAGTCTAAAATCTATCTCGGCTTTAATATTAGTTGGATTGGGACGTTTCAAATGGAAATATTGAATTACATAACGGTGACCAATTGTTTCCATGTTTACAAATTCACTGAGATTGGTTACTTTTGATGGCTCAAATAAAAATACTAAACAACGTAGGGTCTTGAACTATAAAATATATGTTTTATAAAGTTGCTGCTTTTCACCAAAATAATTTTTTTTTAAACTACTGGCACCATCCATACGTCAAGTCGGCCAGTTTTGGGATCGCCCATGTATATCCAGCACCGATATCAATCTGGCAAATTAAACCTCTAAAACTCACTACGATAAAAAAACGATAGAATCAAAATGCGACCAAATTTCGAAAATGAAATGTCAAGACGTGAATTTATTGCATTTTTTGTCGTATATTTTATTTGGCAATTTTTTACTTGAAAAACATTGAACCTACAATATGATATGTTCAATGTTTTTTAAGTAAAAAATCGCCAAATAAAATATACGACAAAAAATGCAATAAACTCACGTCTTGACATTTCATTTTTGAATAAAATAAACGACAAAAAATGCAATAAATTCTCCATGGAGGTAAAAAAAAATTTAATTATTTTTTATTACTTTCATTTTCGATTTTAAATATATTTGTGTTTTAGTCATTTTCATTTATTTATTTATATTGCAACTTGCAATTTACATCGCTTGAAAAACAGCACCTTATGCTATCTACTTGATTAGCTGCTCTGGTTTTTTTTATTTTTTATTATTATTAGAATTTAGCTTCGCAGTCTAAAAAACCAAAAACCTCCAAATTTTCAGTTTACTTATTTTTTCCTTTTTCATCCACCCTATTATACTTTTGCACATATGAAATGTAGAAACATTTAAAATTTATGTAATTCACAAAATTAGGATAAATTTAGCAAAATGTCATGGAAAATGTAGAAATTTATTTACTTTCGCAGATGACAGTTTAATTATATAGAATCTAAACTGTTGTAAGACCCACAGTCTGCTTCGCTCCTTCCACAAATTTGGTAGAATCTCAAAAAACTGTTCCTAATCAAGAAGTTTTGGTAGCCATCTGCCATGCCGCCCATCAACATAACTAAACTATATCTTGTACTTAATTTGCTCACGATTCATATGCCTCTGACATGACAACGATAATTTACCATTAATATTGCACAGTATTTTTCTCCAAGGCCATTTCCGAGCTTGTTTCATTATAGACGACAGAGCTATTCCAAAATTATAGTAGTTGAAGCTTACAGAGGGACAACATATATACTTTGGTATTAAATTTATTATATTATTATTGTTTTTTTTTTTATATATATATACAGGGTGGCGCATAAGTAACTTTAACGGCGTCTATATTGAATGCCTTCTTGTGGATCATTTGGTTTTAACTCGTGAACGAATTGCATCTTATATGGGAAAAGATGTAACATTGTAAAATTCTTTTCATAGATCGCCTGGACATCTCTGCTGAGAACGTCGCCTGGTGGAAGTTTCGAGGTTTTCTTCAATGCTTACTTGCACTCGAGCAATGGCCACTTCATTTCGAACTGCACGAGGTCTTCCAGCAAGTGGAAGATCACTGACAGCCCCTTGTGTGGCCCAAAACTCTGAACCAATCGGTAAATTGTTGGAGCGCTGGGAGCATTTTGAACATGAAAGAAATTTCGATATGATTTGAATAATAGAATACTGACTTCCAAAGTAAAATTAAACAACTTTGGTTTTTTGTTCTGCGCTGAGCCTTTCCATCATAAATTTTCCAAGTATTATTTAGTTAATTCTATAAAGAGACGAAAAAAAAAGACTTAAACAAAAAATTTATTCACTGATCAAATCTTAGTGTTACTTATGCGCCACCCTATAATAATCGAAGAAATGGCACATGATTTGATCTTCTCAAGACCCTTTACAATGTGCTAAAGTTTGAACATTGGACCGATTATCCATTTGCCAGCTTTAAAGCCAAAGTGCACATTTTGAATCAGATTGAAAAGAATAGGTTTTAGTCTTTCAATTGATTCACCAGAAATAATCTTAAAAGTGATATGTAGAAACATAACCGACCTTTTTTTATAGTCTATCTTTGACCGCCTTTTGTAAAAACAGGATATAACGCCGTTAGTTTCCTATCATCGACACCATCTCATTTAGTCAAATCGATTTTAAAGCCTAATTCAAGCATAATATTATTATCAGTATCAATGTTATTGCCACCGGTTCCACCGACTGGACGTCGACACTGATAGCTTTGTTGATGCATATCCCCGATCAAATATTCGTTACCATCCTTAAAAGTGGAGGTCTGTGTGGCAATCTACACATTTGAATATAATTTACAGACGTTGCCTATATAATTGTATATTTCGATACCTTTCAATGGAATTGTTATATCTTGCCTCTGTCCATGTACATTTCGAGGTCCTTTTCCTTTTTCTATTGCCTTCCAGTGCAGCACGCATTACTCTAAGCTTCAGTGTTGGCATATGTAAAACATTCCTTTCCTTAGACATTATGCGAAATTTTTCATTGAATTAGGACATCTGTAATTTTGCAGTGTGTCAGGAATATCTAGATTATGTAGGCGTTTTCTATCTATCAGGACATCTGAAGGACAATACGGACCGGCCAAACTTTTGCGTCCGTTCACTTAATCAAAAATCATTAAGTTCAATTCTGTATTGATGTGCAAATCGCTGTAAAAAATATTCCTCGATTTCTCATACTTCAGAAATCAAAAAACAAATGTGTGGATCAGGATATCTAAAGGGTTTTATAACAGGAACCGGCCAAACTTTTGCGCCCGTTCACTTGGTTTTTTTGCGTCTCTCAAATTAAATACTTTGAATTCTGTACTGATATGCAAATCGCTGTATAAAAATATTCCTCCTTTTCTTGTACTTCAAAAATTAAAGAATAAATGAGTGGATCAGGACATCTAAAGGATTTTATAATAGGGACCGGCCATACTTTTGCGCCCGTTCACTTGGTTTTTTTTTGCGTCTCTCAAAATACTTAAATACTTTGAATTCTGTACTGATATGCGAATCGCTGTAAAAAATATTGCTCCATTTCTTGTATTTCAAAAATTAAAGAACAAATGTGTGGATGAGGATATATAAAGGGTTTTATAATAGGGACCTGCCAAACTTTTTGCGTCTCTCAAATTAAATACTTTGAATTCTGTACTGATATGCAAATCGCTGCACAAAATATTCCTCCATTTCTTGTACTCAAAAATTCAAAGAACAAATGAGTGGATAGTCCTGTTCGCATTCGTAGACAAATACCTATAGTACATGAAAAACCAGCTTTCGCATTCCATATCCCCGATTTTTTGTATTATACTTTTTCTTCGGCCCCCACAACTAGCAACCACTGTGCCACATTAAGATGGATTGAAACAATCGAATATGACTATTTTCCAGAGCTTGTCCGGCATTTGCTTTCCTTTTCTAACATCATATTTGTGTTTTGTTGTACAAAAAAAAAAAAAACGAAAACTGAGCAACGCCAGAAAACGCTAAAGAAAAACGTTTTAGTGTCAATATGTTAAGAGTGTTTTAAAATTTTTGTAAACATCATCTGTAAGCAAATGTTGACTTACACGATACTTGAAATAGCTTTAATGAACATTTATTGCACGTATAAATAGTTATTCCTTATAGTTATTATTATGGTTGTTTTCTTTTAATCAGCATTCAAACGAATTACTTAGAGCCGGCGAAATGGGCGAATTTGTTTTGAAATTGAAAATCAAAGAGATACTGTAACTTTTGCAATTGTTTGTTTATCAATTGATATCATGGAATTGTCTATGCAGGACGATACTAAGACATTTTTCAATTGCGGAAGACAAAGTCTGGTAATTTATAAATGCCATGACATTCATCGCAAGAGGCGAATATTGAGGATATTTAATGACATCTCATTTTGTCCCACGGAGTATTGAAATTGTTATTATATGAAACTCTGTACCACTATAATATGAATTTCTTTGTCAATGTTTTATTAATTTTCGCTATCAAAAGTTGACAGTCAGTGTAACCATTTCTTTATTATTCCATTGGATCTTGCCATTATGTAACGAAATACAATGTCATTTAAATGACCACCTCTGGATTAGTTGCAGCAGTGGATCCTTTTCAGGTAGTTTTCGACAACTTTTTCGCACATTTTGGGCTGTATCTTGGTGATGATTTGACGAATGTTTCATGGTTTTCAAATGCTCCAGCGTATGGGGACTAACCGTGTAAACATGGCATTTGATGTAGCCCTACAAAAAAAGTCCAATGGTGTCAAATCGCATGATCTTGGTGGTTAACTGACGTCGTCAATATGTGAAATTACGCATTCTGGAGACTTATCATGCCATAAAGCCAAATCGGTTGTGTTGTGTAGCTTGTGGCACCGTCTTGTTGAAACCGCATATCGTCCAGTTCATAAACATCAATTGCAGGCAAAAAAAAAAAATTGATTATCATACCGCCAGAGCGCTCTGAATTGAAATTCGAATTATCCACTACACTTTCACTAACAGAAGCGATGCTTGCGGCAATGCATATATTACGATGTGTCTTCAAATTTCTCTATGACGGCCATAATCACGAAAAGTGCCCGCCCTTGAATCATCACTTTTGTAGCAAGTTTTTACTATACGCGTTCTTCGGTTGTTAAACGATCCATATTCGCAAATGGCAAACCTTTCACTAAATAAATAAGACTTCAGGTGACAGGTAACTGACAGCCTTGCCAGACCGGCGGTTTTGAAACCGCTATATATAGGTAGTTAATCCTATATGATTTTCAACGCATAGACTTAAAGTAAGGCCAAATATTTACTATTTCTGATTTTTTTTTTAATATACTTTCGCGTATTGGTTAATTTTTTTTACATCTATTTGATCAAATATTGCTATAAGTTTCACAAACGATACTTGTTTATTACGCAACAATAAAAGTCATCTCTAAAACTTGGCATTTATCTCGTAAAATGTATTATATAAAATAGTCATATACATATAATGTTTTACTTTTAGTGTTGAAATTCATATATATATATGAATTTTTCCAATTTTTCAAATATTTGTAACACTACATAGTCCTGCCATATGTTCTGTTACAAATATAAAACGCGATAAAAAAAAAACCAATATTCATATTGTATTCAAAATTATTTCATTTATTAGAAGACAATATTGGTTATTAAAAAAAATTGTATTCACTCGAAATGGCCGCCTTTTGCTTTAACACAAGCTTTCAAACGGTGTGGCCATTCGGCTATAGCCGCACGTACGATTTCCATGGAGATCGAGGACGCTGCTCTGGTTAATGCTGTTTTAAGGCTTCCCAAATTTCTGTGGGGAGTCTTGCAAGCCATATTCTCCAATTCTGACCACAAAGCATAATCCAGTGGATTGAGATCTGGACTCCCTGATAGCCAATCATCTGCTGCTATAAAGCCAGGAATATTGACTCTGAGTCACTCTTGCGTGGTTTTAGCTTTGAGCGCAGGAGCAGAGTCCTGTTGGAAGATCCATCTACGTCCATTGAAAAGGGTATTGGTCAAACCCTTCACAACACCCTCTAACACATCTTTTTGGTACACCTTTGCACCAGTTTTTACGCCCTTTTCACAGAAATGGAGAGATGTGACACCATGGTGGGAGACCCCCCACCAAACCATTACGGAAGAGGGATGATGGCCACGTTGAACCCTTGGAACAACATTTTTCGCTTCCTTAGATGAAGTGGCATAAATCTTGTCATTTTGTTTGTTGAAAACTTCTTCCACGGTAAAAATTTTCTCATACGTAAACAGAATGTTTTCATAGCCATTGTCCGCGTGCCACTGCAAAAGTCGCTTGCATCTTTCCAGCCTAATTTTTTTTAGCTGAGGAGTTAGAAGATGCCCCGTAGACCGACGATAGGCTTTCATATGCACATCATCCCGAATCAGTCTAGACATGGATCTGGTTGATATATCCAATTCCTTGGGCATGATTTTCTGCTTTCTAAGGGGATTTCTCCGAATTCTTTCACGCACTGCCTTTACTACCGCACTCGTACGGACAACGCGCGGGCGACCACTTTTTGGCCTGTCTTCTACTCCAGACAATTCGCCGATGCGAGCAATAGCACGATAAACGAACATTCTTGATGTTCCGAGTGGTTTTAGCAACTCGAAAATTTGGCCAGCACTCTTTCCGCACTTATGCAACGCTATTACGCCGACTCGGTTCTCTTTAACCCCCCACTCCATGTTAATAGATTGCAAACTGAAACCAAACTGACTAGTATTCTTCACAAATCAGTGCATGTGTTGTGAAAAAAAAGTTAACGGTTCTATTCCCGCAATAAGTTTTGAACGATAAGCGCTGGAAATTGTGTAACAGAACATATGGCAGGACTATGTATATACCTATGTATGTAGTTATACACCTATGTATATATATTTTTTCAATTTTTCAAATATTTGTAACACTACAAATCTCATACCACACTAAAGGATATTACGTCAATATGATGTTACGATATTACGTCAATAATGCACCATTAAGTGGCGCCAGGATAAATGTGTGAAAGCCTCTAAATGTTTATGATCCATTGACACAAAACATCAATTATGTCCAAAACTGCAACAACTATGCAACGCCAGTCAAAAACATTATCGGCAATTGGTAAATGTTGCCGCAACAACAAGAAGTTGCCAACAATAATGAAATACTTCCGGTATTTTTACTTTTCTTGTTGCATGCCGGTCGAAAACGCAACGAAGTTTTCGATGCAACAATGTAAAGTGTAATATCGTTGTAATAAATAATAAAACTTGAAGAAAAAATATATTAGGAAAAACCCAGACAATGACGTCGTCATAAACACCAAACAAGTTTAGCGCAGTGGATTAACTGACTCACAGCCAGGGATTTTCATGATAACGCGATAGCGATGCGGCCAGTCTTGATTATAGCTGTAAGCAAAGTTTGACCTAAGGAAGGCAAATCAAAGAGTATAGTTGAAATGAACTACTTTAGGACTGTCAGTTATAGTTATAGTTTCTGAAGTTCACGTTTTTAACTCCTCCATATCGCAATTCAACCAGTGCCACGTCTCTGTTCGCCACTATTAAAAGTAGTTAACAAATAAGGAAAATGCATTTCATTTGATAAAAATGACATGTGAGAAATAGTTTTAGGTGTTATTTTCTTTGCAACAAGTTTGACCGGACGAAAATTATGCAATCAACATATGGATGAAATGAAATCTCGCCAATTATAGCAATTATATTTAAGTGAATTACAATGCAAATCAATAATATGATTTGAGAAAAGTTATATTTAATGGAAATTGTGTAACTAATAGAGGAAGCATTTTTTGGACATAAATATATTTGAGTCACAAAGGTATTCAAAACAAATGAATGGGTAAAGTAAACGGTATACAATATCTAATTAATATCGAAATATTTTGTATGCATATAAGCTGTTATTCCTTGTGTCGAACGCACTTCACGAAGGTTGATTAAACAACAAAATGACTGCTGAAAGTTGCTACCAAAATGTGTGAAAAAAGAAGTTTTTTCTTTCCAGAACTACAACGAAAGAAAATTGATTTAAATTCTATAAGCAACTTGTCACATAGCCAGCATTTTTATGGTAAACATTTCAAGAAACTCTACGTTTTATTGACCCCTCCGGTTTCACGATCTAACTAACATTGATTTTGTTCTTGATAGGTTATTTGCAGATAGGATGTTTACGAAACAAACCAAGAAAAATTTGTATGAGTTAAATCAATGCATTCGAATGATAATTAAGATAAATCACTCTGCAATCTTCCAGACAGTTATGAATAATCGTAATTTAAGTTCATTTTTAAAGCCATTAAAAAGGAAAAATAATCTATATGAATTAAAGAGAGGTTACTTAAGTTTTTTAATATAAAAACATTCACCTGCCACCCCATATTATATTACAATCAAGGTTGGCACGGTAATATGGAAAAGACAACGTATAAGAAATTTCTTTAAACTCATTTCTTTCATATATTTTCCATAACTGAATTTGATATGGTAAAGTTAGCTTATAATTTCTACATCGTAGCCATATTATTCATACAAACTGTGGACTGTATATAGCCTCAAGGGAAAAATGATGTATTATAAAACTATGATTATAATACGCGACTACTCAGCACATGACCGTAGGTTCGAACCCCAATGCAGGCACCTATTATTCTTTGAGCGGAGGTCACCTTGATGTCTCTTACGAACACTTCATGCAGTCGAATAATGATCGAAACTAATGTTCGAAATCATCTTTAAACTGTAGGTTCCGTCGACTGAATCTAAAAATTGAATGCATTTCAGTTCGCTGAATGTGAGAAGCACTTATGTTCAGTTTACATGATCTAAACGATCAATTTGCCGATCTGAAATTAATTTTTTGTCTAATTATTCTCGCCTTAAAATCGTAGTCGCACAGGCTGTGTGCCAAATAACGTGTTATTGGAACAATGATGCAAATTTCTATTTTAACCATCATCTGAGGTTAGTTGTTTGAAATTGTAAATCATAATACAATTTCAAACAACTAACCTCAGATAATAAATCATAATAGAATTTCAAACAACTAACCTCAGATGATAGTTGAAATAGAAAATTTTAGATCTTAATACAATTTCAAACAACTAACCTCAAATGATAGTTAAAATGGAAATTTGCATCAATTCTACGCCACATGTAGAAAAGAAGTGAATGCGATTCTTATCCATTTCATCGTACCAGATTTTGAGTGTTTCAAAAGCTTGATGATTCCCATGAAATTTTGGTCGCCCTCTCTGCGGCATCACCCATCAAGTTGGTAATCGAAGACTTTCCGCGCTAGAGCATTTTGTTCCATACGTACAACATGATCAAACCAATGTATTTTGATGTGCTTGTCGTCATCGAGGCCAATATACAGCTACTGTAGTCCGTTATTCATACGCTCTTGACAAAGAGAAAGAGAGTGCTAGACGCCGTTTGCGCAGAAAGTCGTGTAGTACTGCTACGAGAGTGGGCTTCAAACTAGAAGACACCAAAAAGAAGACGCAAAAAAGTTGAGAACAATTTTTTTTCATTTTTCTACATAATCTGCTTTTAACTCGATACACTTTCCAGCTATATTCAATGGCTTTTGTACCTAGATTATAGTAAGAACTGACAAGCTGCTTTAAAATAGCCATCAAATCCACTGCCAATTTTTCAGGTTTGGAAATAGAAAATAGACCAAGGCGAATAACGTGCGTGGTGGAATAATTCTAACTTTTATTATTTAGTATTTGTTTTTTTTTCCATAATTTCATTACCTAAACACATCATAGTATTCGTCGTTGATGGTTTTTTCTTTCCGAAGATAATTAATAAAAATAATCCCATGCACATCCCAAAAAACAGACGCCATGATCTTGCTGCAGATGGAACGCCTTCTTCGCCTTCTTTGAACAGGATTCTCCAATTCCAGTCCACTGCTTTGATTGTTCCTTTGTCTCAGGTGTGAAGTGATGGACCCATGTCTCTTCAATAATTATAAATTGACGCAAAAATTCGGCTTCATTGCAGTGAAACATCGCCAAACACTATACTGAAACATCTTCACGACTCTGTTTTTGATCTAATGAAAGCTAGCGCGGCACCCATCTTGCACACAGCATTCTCATCTTCAAATCTTCGGTCAATATACGATGTATAGCACTTTTTGAAATGCCTATCATTTTAAGTAGCTCACACACCTTCAGCCGACGATTATTTAATGTCATTTTGTAGATTTTCATAGCCATGTCCGGCGTGGAACACCACTATGGTGTTCTCCTTGGCAGCTTCTTCATTGAAACTGTACTACCTAATATTTTACAATCGTAAAGCAGTCAAAGGAGCAGACTTCCCTAGAGAAGAATTTAGCTCATCTTTAATATTGGTTGGACAGAGACCTTATAAACGAAAATATTGAATTACATAACGGTGACCAATTTTTTCCATGTTTACAAATTCACTGAGATCGTTTGCCTTTGATGGCTCCAATAGAAATAGACTAAACAACGTGGAGCCTTGAAACTTCAAACATTTATTTTATAAGGTTAACACTGTTTACCAAAATATTTTTCTTCAAACTACTGCCGCCATCTATACGGTAAGTCGGCTAGTTTTGGGATCGCCCTCATATCTGGTCGTTAAATCTTTTGTTGAACACTTTGTTGCAAAAAACTTGGTTTCGTCTTTGTTTTGCTGACTATTTTTCCATGCTTGAGGAGGCTGCAGTAACATCTTGCAGTTTTCGACCGATGACATGGATAAGGTACTGCAGCTTTTCTCGTACTCATCTCCAAAATTATTTTCAACAGGTAGTACGATAGGCAATTGCCCTGCCTAAAAAATCGTTTGTTGTAAAATGGATCAATAAGGTTTTTCCCTCTCTTTGCTAAAACCTCATATCGGTCAAGAAAGCGTACAAGCGTTATAGCAATAGTTGGTGCGTACACTTGGATTAATTCCAATTCCATTCATCGGGCATGCAGTAGCTGAAAGAATTGCCTTTAAAATCTTAAATTGTTCTGCTGGTACTTGTAGTTCTTATGCCGTTATACTGCTATTCTAACCTCGATTTGTCAATAAAAATAGTAGCGTCCTTTCCCTCAGATGCTTTGCGAAATTCCTATCATACCGAGGGTGTCTGATCGCGGTTTTTAATGTCGCAATATGTTTACACTGTGTGCCAAGAATATAAGGATTAAGGGGGGAACAGACTGACTGTTGGACTAGGAGCAACTTCTTTTCCTGTTTTGGCTTTAAAATCTAAGAGAGCAAAACTGAAATCCTTTGAAGGTACTTTGAAGATCCTGTTCACAAAACATGTGTTTTTTCGGCGATCATTGTAGCATCAAATAAAATAAACTGAACGATGGATGTTTATATATCCCCTTAATATTATACGAGTATGTGCAATTTCAAATGAGTCAAAAGTAATGATTAATGTACAAATAGATTAGGTAAAGGAAAGTACAGTACAGTACATTCAACGGTCTGTAAGTAAAATAATAAAATAATATGGTGATTTTCATCACATTTCCATTACAGTCTGTGAGAATATGAGGCTTACTGTATCTTCTTAAGACAACATGTATTTAGGGCAAATATTTGTAAGGTAAAATATGCTACTTTTGGAAGTTTAATAGCTTCTAAGTAGGACTTTAAATAGAGATTTTTTTTCTCTTTAATAAAACAGAATTTAATAAACATTCATCGTGTACGTTATATCGTACAGATCCCCTTCAATTTTTGACACATTATTTCGAAAAAGTCTTCTTTGTGTAACTCCGATTTGTAATGTGGATATTCTTCCAATATGGGACATGAATTTTTCCACATGCTATATTTCATTTGATCCACTTTGTACAATTCGAAACTTTCGTCAACCATCGAAAATCAGGGTTATCCGTTTTTCGGTTTCAAAAGTGAAGTCAAATTAAACACATATAAAGCTATGATTTCGATGAAACGTGTATTTCATTATAATGCTTGTTAGCCTTGCCATTATGTATGAAATGCCTCTGGATTGGTTGCAGCAGTGGATCCTGCATGGATCTACCACTTTTACGCACCTAAAAACGGTCTTTGATGTAGCCTCACAAAGAAAAGCTAGTGGCGTCAAATCGCATATTTATGACTTATTTATGATCCAAATTTGTTATTTATAATCCAAAGAAAAAAAAAAACTTTTTTAATTTTCATTATTTGATTTTCTTTCAGATGCCCAAAACAGAAATCAAACCCAAGTCTACGTGACCGATTCTTGCCTGGAGAAGCCCTTTCGATGTCCCCACCCCAAGATACAATTCTATTTGTACACTCGAAGGACTCAAGAGGAACCAGAGTTCATAGATGTGCTCGACGATAATGCTCTCTATTACACGCACTTTAATCCTCGGCATCCTACCAAAATTATAATACATGGCTTTGGTGGTGGACGTAATCTCAGTCCCAGTCCCGATATACGAAATGCCTATTTTACCATTGGGGATTATAACATAATCATTGTGGATTATGGTTCGGCGGTAAAGGAGCCTTGCCTCAGTCAAATGGATTGGTCTCCACGTTTTGGTGCCTTATGTATCTCTCAGCTGGTAAAATATTTGTCGCGACATCCAAGAGGTATCCATGCCGATGACATGCACTTTATTGGCTATAGTGTAGGTGCCCATATAGCCGGTTTAGTGGCCAATTATTTGACGTCGGCAGAGGGTAAAATAGGCCGCATTACAGCCTTGGATCCCACGATATTCTTCTATGCGGGAGTTAATAACTCAAGAGATTTAGACTCTACGGATGCCCATTTCGTGGATGTTCTACACACGGGAGCGGGAATATTGGGTCAGTGGCACTCAAGTGGTCATGCAGATTTCTATGTCAATGGTGGAACACGTCAACCGGCCTGTGTGGGTTCAGCCACCTTGTTTCGTAAGTGAAATTACTGTAAATAATACATAAAGCTATGAAAAATTGTGTTTTTTTAGAAACTTTGGCCTGTGATCACACTAAAGTGACACCTTACTTCATAGAGTCCATTACCACCACTAAAGGGTTCTATGCTGGCCCTTGCCCGAATCTCTTTACCTATCTGATAGGATGGTGTGAACCGAAGGATTCCGAATATGTGCTAATGGGTGAACATGTTTCGCATAAGTATGTTATGACTCTTGACTTAAGCTTTTATATTACACCTTCTCAACACCTTCCCATTTCCTTTCATTGGCAGAGCTCGTGGCACTTACTATGTAACAACGAATGCCAAACCGCCATTTGCTCGAGGCTTCCCCGGCAAGGGAAGATCAGTGACAACAGGCGAATATTTGGGCGTAAGAAGACGACGTCATACTCCGAAATTTTAACAGCCCTTAGGGCGGAGTTTTTGTATAAACTTGTGTGTGTGTGTGTAGTTAAAGTATTTTTGTGATTTATTTGTAGATTTCTTTGTTATACTTTAAATCCCTGCAATTTCTTCCATGTACTATTTTCCAAAATCTATTCTTGTGTATGTATTTATTTCCATTGTTAAGTTTTAGATCACTTTTACCATATTAGCGAATAAGTTGTACATTTTAAGTTTATGGTAGAAAGAATGATGGGCGAAAGTGTAGTTCAAATAATTACATTATTTTATTTTAGTTAGGTTTATTTTTATATAGCTATAAAGGAATTTTCCTAAAATAAAATGTAAAAAAATTTAAATAGTCCTTCTTCGAATTGTTTCGGAGATATAACGTAAATTTGATAAATGATTATGTCAAAACTTTTAGAGAAATTATTTCCATCGCTCATTCTGCCAGCAGTTAGTTTCTGTTGTTAAACGTTGTGTAGTTCATGATAATTTCAAAAATGTTTCCAATTTGTTTAAGATTTTTGTGGATTACAGTAGACTAACCATTTATGAAAAGTTTAATTTTATTACATCGTGTTGGTTCACATTTACTAACGCTGCTGGGATCAAATCGCAGAATTCGTTCCACATCTGCGGCAATGAAAATTCATATTCAAAATTTTGCCAAAACATTTATAAATAAGCATTATTTACTATCTTTAATATAAAATATAATATAAAATTATATATTAAATTATAAAGAACATAAGTTTATCTCAGCTGATAACAAACAACGGACTTACATTGGCTAAAAAACTACTTGTCATTGTAGAGACTGCGTGTTTTCGATCTTTGAGAGAATACGAAGCGAAAGAGACCAGTTTTTCAAATTTCACACGTCCTTTAAAGAAATTTAATGTAAAAATCAAAAACAATGTTGTTGTTTTTCGTCGCAATATTCCTAACTCCTGATTTACTACATCAATTCAAATGACAACATTCCTTTTATATTTCAAAAAATTCAAAATAAAATGTTCCATGTATATTGGAGAAAAATTTAAATTAAATAGGAATTATACTTATTAAATACCGAACTATATGTTAGAAAATTATAAGTAAAATTAAAAAAAAAAATACAAGTCTAACAGAAAAGTTTTCGAATAAAACAGAAATTTATAAAAGAAAAAAAGAATTTTTCAACTGAGACTGAAATTTTAAATCGGTATTTCAACCAAGTTTATATTTACAATTCATAAAATTAAAAATTAGATTGTCCGATGTAACATTTAAATGTTAGATTGGTCTTCTACTGCATTATGTATATTAAAATCCAAATTTCATTTGGATTATTTTCAAATATAAATGAAAAATCTTTTTAATTTAATTTGGAATTTTCTTAAATGTTAATAGGAAGTCTCATTTTAATTTTGAAATTTCTCAAATATAATGATGATGATTTACTTATTTTTCAGAAAAAAACTGAATTTCTAAATTTTGTTTGGATTATTTTCAAATATAAAAAAAACGTTTTTTAATTTAATTAATTTGGAATTTTCTTAAATATAAATAGGAAATCTCATTTTGAATTTTTTTAAATATAAATGGAACATTTTATTTTAATTTGGAATTTTCTTAAATATAAATAGAAAAATCTAATTTTCATTAAAAATTTTTTCAAATAAAACTTGAAAATCTCAATTTCACGTAGAATTTTTGCATTCATAAAGAAAGAACCCTTGCCGTATTTTCTAGAAAAGAAAAACTCAGCCTTAAAAAATTTAGGTAAACAAAAAATTAAAAATTTTGGTAAACAAGAAATTAAAAATTTTGGTAAACAAAAAATTAAAAATTTTGGTAAAATTTAGAAATTTAGAGGATGGAGGAAAATGATCCAAAAGATGAGGAAAAAAATGTTCAAATCTGATACATGTGCCTTTTAGTAGAGTTCCTAACGCTTCCATTTAACTCCATGTAATACTTCATTATTTCCATATTGGAACGATGGGCTAATGTAGGAAAAATCGGTCATAGTTATGTAATTTAATGTTTCCATTTGAAAGGTCTCAGCCCAACAAATACTAAAGCCGAGCTAGATTTTACTCAGGGGGAGCCTACTCCTTCATTTACGACTGTAAAACATTGGGTAGCAGATTTTAAACGAGGCCGTACGCGTTGTCAGAACGAACACCGTAGTGGTCGATCAATTAAAGTGCCCAAAATGGCATTGGATGATCGCCGGCTGAAGGTGCGTTAGGTAGCCGAAATGAGAGGCGTTTGAAAAAGTACTATCGTATATATCGTATATTGATCAAAGATTTTAAGATGAGAAAGCTGTGCGGATGATGGTACCGCAATTACTTTCAATAGAGCAAAAACAGTGTCACACTACTCGCCAAATTTTGTTCCCTTGCACTATTTTCTATTTCCAAGCTTGGTAGAATAGGTCGGCGACTTTTTAAGGAGTTTGACAGTTCTATCTATAAACTGGGTATGGAAGCTGTTAAATATTACTGGAGAAAGTGTACCAAATTAAACGAGGATTATGTTGTAAAATAGAGAAAATGTTTCCCAACGAAAAATGTATTATCATATTCCCTCTGAATGAGTTATTATCCTATATAAACGACTTTGCCAGTTGGATTTCTTACCCATCTGTAGGAAAATTTAAAGGAAAAAAAAAGCTCGGAAAATATTCTAATTTTTTTATTTTTCTTTATATTAATATAAGAAGTCACCATAAAGTGCAAGCCTATGTTGGACTTACAAAATTTATTATTTTACGATTGGTCGCTTTGCTTCCGAGATATAAACACATTTATGTTTTAGCGATTTTGTATGTTTTGCTATTTTGGAATATTTTTTTCAACCATCTTAGACATTTTAAAAAAATTACGTCATCTTTGTCATTGTGATTGTGATTCCCAGTTTCTGAAATTTAATTGAAATTTACTGCATTAGAGCACACATTTTTTAAATATTCCTCTATACTTTCTTTAAGAGAGGACAAAAAACGTATTGCTTGTAAGTGGATCGAAGCATATAAATAAAAATTATTTGCAAATAATAAAAATTCATTCTTTTTAGAGAAATTTTTCTAGGGACATTATTTAAATGTTGGTGAGAAATCAGAGTGGAAGGGTCGTTTAGAACATATGAAGTAATAATTCTGCTGTGAAATTAATGAAAACCGCATTGACCCCTTTTTCGAATTTTAATGAATTTCGGACTATGCTGGGCGATTCCCAGACTAAGACTCATGAACAAAGTTTCCAAAAAAAGGAAAAGCGAGTATACAGTGTTAAACAAATTCAGCATTTTTTTTTTTTAAATCTATTTCAGAAGTTTAATTTTGGGGTGATTAAACTAATTTTTATTCATCTTGTAAGAGTAACTGTTGACAATCAGATAATATTTTTGTGACATATTTTAAAGGCAAAAAAGCCTTTATGATAAAGGAATTATCGGCCGCAGAATTACAAGCCATAAAAAGTCAAAACAAAAAATTTTAATTTTTTTTATATTAAATATAAATTTTTTTGCAACAGTATCTCATAACTTTGTTCTCAAATGTTTTAAATTTCGTCAAAATTAGGTAGCATTTAAAAGGGAGACAGGGCACTTGATTAGTATTGCTACTAAAATGTTACCTAAAACAATGTTGAAACAGTTTTTCTCCAAAAGAGAGTCTCTTTCTTACAGTTTCAACAAAAAAATACAACTTTTTCCCCAATAAACGGTTGAGCCGCAAGGTTTCCTAACGCTGCTGTATCCGATTCTTTCTTTTGAATTCATAGCAAACAGAAGGCTTACAAGATAAAACAAACATATTTGGACGATTTAAAGGAAAACATTCGAGCGATAATTGAGTCAATTCCCATTGTTGCAACACTTAAACAGTGATGGGTGACCATATCGGATATACGTCACCAAGCTTAGAGGTAATTTAAATGCAATTATTTTTTCATTAAAAGGACAGTAAAAGTGTATTACTTTTCAAATAAACAAAAAAAAAAAAAAATAATTAATATAAATTAGAAAAATTATTTAATTTTTTTTTAACGCAGCAACATTGATCGGCCACTCTGTACAAGCTCGAAGCGATTTTTCGTAACGTAAAAGCAACAATGCTGCTCTAATCAGTATTTATCAATAACTAGAGTTGAGCATGTTAGGTTTTTGTTTTCGCAGACCTTCAATAAAATAAATTTTTGCATTAATATTATTTATAATTAAAAAATCGCTCCATTTCACACAGACGAAAATTATTGAAATTTTCTAATGATACATCCATTATAAAATTTTACTAAATAAACCCCGATATTAAACTATTTTTTCAACTTTTTGAATACTACTTTAAGAAAAAATAGTTTAATTTCAAAAGGCTGCCAAAACATTCACTCAGTAAAGAAATTGCCGAATTTAACTTGACCTCCTAATTGTCGCTATTGCATACAAAACGTTTTTTTTATATCATTTGTTATTTTGAAATTTTCTTAGAATAGAAACTGGTCCAAATTACTTTGCTACCCGACTCGATAAATCCGGTTCCTGAAGAACTTTGATTAATTGATTTAATTACATCACCTTCCAAGGTCCGACAAGAGAGTAAGTCAATACTGCTCTCTTTTGTCTGCTGTCATATGTTCAATATTTCTATAGTTTTACAGAATTTCGTTAGTACTCCTGCAATTTTGAGAACAATCGAATCTTACAAAAATTTTAACAATCAAAGTTGTGAAACAGAACGTGAGCGCATCAATGCACGCTCAATGCAGTGTTATTACTTAATAAAATACACTCCAGAGGCAAATGGGACCCTATATCTTAATCTACTCTTTGCTCCTTCCCTCTTCGCGTTTTATTGTGATCGTTGTTGTTTTTTTTTTTTTTAGTTTGGAAGTTTTAATGAAATTTATTGTTTTTTATTTATTTTATTGTTTATTGTATTTTTTTAGTTTTAAAGTTTTAACGAATTTTAAAACATCTCCAAACTTTTATTGCACTTTATCCGAACTACATTCAAAAATTACTTGGATAATTAAAACAAATTTCCGAATATTTCCCCAATTCATTATAATGGATAGCAAATTCTCCTTTTCCTCCCAGATTTTGGTTTATAATTTCGAGACTTTAATTTTCTTGGAAAACATATTAAAGTTATTATTTAACATAAAAAAAAACTCTTCATCAGTGTTATAAAAATTTTAATACACTCGATTCGCCCTATTTATCCCTATCAGATGATTTATATACTGTCTCCTTACGCTTCCCAATTTCTGCATAGCGCACTCTGTCGTCAGCCTGAGCCAAATTTAGCAGTTTCCAATACCAATTGCTAAATTATCAAAATGCCAAACAAGCACCATCCTAACACTAAATTATCTTAGTGCCACCCTATTAACTCTTTTTAGTGAAGTCTTCAATCTCTTTTTTGTAACGGTACTCGCAAAAGACCACAACACAGTACCTACATCTCTGTGCTATTGTTATATTGCATTGTCATCTCAGTTCGCTTTTCAACCTCCAACGATCGACAAGTGTTTCGGGTCTCGTAATGTTTGATTAAATATTATCCAAATTAAACAATCAATTTGTGCGGTTAAAATTGAAAATATGTAAAATATAAAGAGTAAATTTAATTTAAGTGCGATTAGTTTTGTCGGGCGTGTGAAGTTTGCGGAGAAAAAAGTGTTTTAAGTTTGCCATACAAATTGCAATTTCTGATGCGACGCCGCTTCTTTTGATTGTTTTGATTTGTTGTTGCTGCTATTCTGATTGGTGTGCAAGAGAAGAGCGTTAGTGATACGTAGTATGCAGGTGTAGATGTGTTTGTGTGAAAATGAGTGTTTATTAATGAAAGAGAATGAAGCAAATGTATCAGTTTGCATTAAGAAAGGTAGCACTACTTGGTCATTGGAAATGTGAAAACCAATTTAAGAGTAAGCAGAATGGCAAACATCAACGATTGTTTCAAGGTGAGTCGTATGTTGTATGTTATCAATTTAGAGAACATTGATGAAAACAAGAAATCTTACTTTTATCAATTATGTCTTAATTAAAATGTAATGATACTTATGTATTTTAAGGGGGATCGTTTTTTGGGAGTTTTCTGCAACTAATAACGAATAGAAAATACCGATTACGTAGATTTTCACTTTAATTTGATATAAATGTAAAGGTTTGGCTACCAAGTTCTCTGACTTATAATATCCCATGATTCTATATGAAATGCGCTTATTTGATTGACTATTATCGATACGTTTGTTACTTTTAAGTTCTTTTGTGGCATTTTATGATATTTAATGTGAAAACTTTTTTGTACACCACATTTGTTGTAAATAACATTTAAAGATACATTTATAGCTTACCGCTTTTGGTACCAACCTAGCAAATGGCAAAAAAAAAATTAAATCGATAAAAGTCAGAAATTAAAAATATAAAAAAAGTAGTCATACTTACAATCTATGGGGTTTCCAAAATTTGAATGTGGGCGAAACGGGCCAATTGGTCTCCCAAGTTTCATTTACAGAATATGTCTTAATTTTTCGGTGACTTTGGTAAAATAACTGTTCAAGTTTTTCGAAAATGACCATAATGGAAAAATATTGTAAAAAAATTAACCCTTTTTTTATAATAATTTTTAAATTTTTTAGAAAATAATTGGATTTATTTAAAATACTTTCGAAATTTTTTAAAAATTGGTATAATTTTTCGATTTTTTTTAAATAATTTTCTACAAAACCCGGACAAAATTTCCTTTCATTCGATTACTCTCTCTTGGACCATCGAGTTATGTCCATCCGGAACAGTTTTTTAACTTTGAAGGCTCTTAATAAATAAGTGCAGCTGTCAATTTTGTAATTTTACTTTTTTAATTTATGTTTTTTAACCACTGAGAGCACTTTCTTCGTTTATGATTTGTTGTGCTAGGTTTAAGTCAAAAATATTTTAGAATATGCAGATCCTTTCGACAATTTCTTATCTTTAGTTCTGTACATTTTAACCAACTTTCTTGGCGCTTTTCTGCTGTTTAGGGGAAAAATATTTTTAATACAAAACTGAGCAAATAATTCTCATTTCAAACTTAAAAAATTTTGTCTCTCATTTTTCTTCATTTAGCTTTCTTTTTGTCGTTTAATACTTCCTTTTGCCGGCTTCTGTATTTGAGAATGAATAATAAAGTATGTTGTTCTGTGTGAAGACGTTCGGGAGTTAAACGCTTTAGAATTCATTTCTGAAAACAATGTTTTTTTTTCGTAACTTTTTTAAGTTATTTGCTGCGCAAGATCTTATCCACAGCCAAGGGGGATGTGCTATTTGAAGTGAGAAAAAAGTATAGCTGTATAGGAGTTTGAAATAGGTTTGAACTATGTCCATCTGTCTGTCTATTTTGTTGGACGGTTGAATGACTCGATAACTGGTGAATGTATTGGTTTTAATCATTAAAATTTGTTGGTTTTGTTTTGTGAACGTTCTGTTTGCAATAACTCCTTAAGTGCAAAAATCCGTTGCACTAAGGCCAGGAGATCTTGGAAGCTAAAGGAATGTGGATTTCCTTGACATCAGCTTATTGGGGAATTTTCGCTGCATTTCTGCATCGAAGTGTTATTTATTTAGTGAAAGGTTTGTCATTTAAACTTTAAAACTTACTACGAAAGTGGTGATTTAAACGTAAGGAATTTCCGCTGCATTTCTGCACTAACAGGCCTGGCTTTGGATAGTACCTTATTGCAACCACAAACAGAGTTGAAAGCAATTCTCTTCCTGCAACATTTTGTAGCAACATACTAGTACACCAACCACCTGATGTATGTATTTGTGGAATTTGATTTGCGGTTCTATAAATAACAAACAATTTCTTCAAGGTCTTGCTGAAAAACCTTTTTTACTTAAAAAGTTTTAAATTTTAAAAAAGTCTAGTCGATATAACGAAATATGTAAAATTCTTACAGACGATTTGTTAAAACCAATCATTTTCAAAAGTTATCAGATGAATTATTTATTGTCTCCTTACGCTTCCCAATTGTTGCATAGCGCACTCTGTCGTCAGCCTGGGCCGAATTTAACAGTTTCCAATACCAATTGCTGAACTATCAAAATGCCAAACAAGCACCACCCTAACACTAAATTATCTTAGTGCCACCCTGTTAACTCTTTTTAGTGAAGTCTTCAATCTCTTCTTTGTAACAGTACTCGCAAAAGACAACAACACAGTATCTACATCTCTGTGCTATTGTTACATTGCGTTGTCATCTCAGTTCGCGTTTAAACCTCCAACGATCGACAAGTGTTTCGGGTCTCGTAATGTTTGATTGAATATTATCCAAATTAAACAATCAATTTGTGCGGTTAAAATTGAAAATATGTAAAATATAAAGAGTATATTTAATTTAAGTGCGATTAGTTTTGTCGGGCGTGTGAAGTTTGCGGAGAAAAAAGTGTTTTAAGTTTGACATACAAATTGCAATTTCTGATGCGACGCCGCTTCTTTTGATTGTTTTGATTTGTTGTTGCTGCTATTCTGATTGGTGTGCAAGAGAAGAGCGTTAGTGATACGTAGTATGCAGGTGTAGATGTGTTTGTGTGAAAATGAGTGTTTATTAATGAAAGAGAATGAAGCAAATGTATCAGTTTGCATTAAGAAAGGTAGCACTACTTGGTCATTGGAAACATGAAAACCAATTTAAGAGTATTTAAGCAGAATGGCAAACATCAACGACTGTTTCAAGGTGAGTCGTATGTTGTTTGTATGTTATCAATTTAGAGAACATTGGTCAAAACAAGAAATCGTACTTTTTTCAATTATGGCCTAATTAAAATGTAATAATACGACGATTTGTTAAAACCAATTATTTTCAAAAGGGTTGAATTTTTTCTTATAATTAACATTTTTAATTTTCACATATTGCTGCCTATAGTTGGACGAATGTACACTAACATAGACGGTTGTTCACCAAGTAATGCATTAATTGTTGCAACAGTCGACATGACTGGATTTTTTGTAACAAATAATTTATATAATCTTTCAATCCTTGAAAATAAATGTATTTCGTGCAGTATTTTAAGGTTAAAAGCGTTGATAAAGATTACAACATAATTGTAAAAATTAAAAACATAAAAATTAAATTTTTACGACACCAGGACCGTTAAAATGTATAAATCCTACAGTACCGGACGCAGACTATTCATTTACCTGTTAAAGAGCCGAAAGAATCCGAAGCCGAGTTGTATGGTTTATATCACTATTATAGTCTTTATAATTTGCTGTAACTGACAGAATAGATGAAAGCATGGACAGACATTTACCAATTAATGCATCCAGTAGAGGTGGCAGGGGTGCAAATATTAGCAGTATATCAGACAATTTCGGTCTTTCTAATAATACAAGATTTTCAATAAAAAACATGTAAAAATGGAAAGAAATGTGTTCCGTGCTGTGATTTAGACACTGTACCGTAAGATATCCTTTCTGGTTTGTAAAAGCTAATAATTATAATTAACATGGTTTGCGCTGGAAGATCGTACATATTCAAGTAATAAATTTGTTCAAGTTGATCCTGCTACAAAGCATTTACGAAGTACACCACACAAATTTTCGTGTTTTTTTTTTTTTTATTTATTTCATAAATCGGATAATTGTCAAAAATGGCAAATCTGCTTAGTTTAAAATGGTTCCTTCAATATAGCTCTATCTATTTAATTATGTATAATTTAACCAAATCCCTACTGGCAAGTGCTTTCTTATAGGCGCACAAAACTCCGACTCTTAGAGAGGCTGAAAACCACCGGTCTGGCAAGGTGGTTTAAAGGTTTTTAATTTTCGAATATGGATCGTTTAATAATCGAAGAACGCGTAAAAATATTTAAAACTTACTACAAAAGTGGTGGGTGATTCAATCGTGGGCACTTTTCGTACGTTACGGGGTGATTATGGTCGTCGTAATCTACTTACTGTGCAAGGAATTGGCAACATTATAAAGAAAGTTGAGGAGACTGGGAGCGTTACAGATGTGGTGAGGTTTGTGTATCACCGCAATGTGCGCACTGCCGAAAATATCGCTTTTATTAGTGAAAGTGTAGCGGATAATCCGAATTTCAATTCAGAACACTATGGCCGTATGATAACAACTTTTTTTGGCATGAAATTGAAGGTTATGAACTGAAGAATGTGTGGTTTCAACAAGACGGTGCCACGAGCCACACAACATGGCAGATTTAGCTTTATCGAACTGGATATTACTTTGAGCACAGGAGAATTTGAAATAAAACGATATCAGTCGTTTTTTGAATAAATTTAACATTTTATTTAAATATTTTGCATTACATTCGTTTCATGATTAATATTGGTTTTTGTTGTTGTTGTATTTTTTGTATTTTAGTTAATGTATAATTATGTTATCTGCGGTTAGTATTTTTGTTGTTATAACTTTGCAAATAGTAATTATTTGTTTGGTATTATAGTTTTATATGTTATAAATGTACACGATATTTATGGGCTTCATTTTAGCACTTTGTTTAATGATATTTTTTTCATAATATTTATAATAAAAGTTTGTTGTCTTTCTGTTTTTTTATTTATTTATTTTTTTTTTGTGTTTTAGATAAATATATATGTATATATATATATATATGGATATATAGGGGGATTTGTTATTATTTTCAATAGCTTTAAGACTTTTGGATGACAGTGATTTTAATTAATTCATATTTGATTTAATTTACTATGTGTATACGTTTATATAAATAACACATAATTATGAATTAAATATTTATATATAATTATAAGAGGTTTGTTTTATTTTGAAAATATTTGTGTTTTTTTTTTTTTTATATTTTGTTTAAATACCATTTCAGTCAATTTTACTAGAAATATTTAAGTTAGATTATTTTTAGTTATACATCTGTATATTAATTATTTTAAATTACACATATATAACATTTAAAAGAAATTAAATAATATTATAACAATTTTTTTTATTTTCTTTCAATTCATTTATTCAATTAATTTAATAATGAAACAATAAGAAAACACTTAGAAATGTTGTTGTGGGCGGTTATTTATCAGAAAAGGGTACTACTTTTTTGTTTATATTTTTGTATTTATTTTTATATATATTTTTTATATTACATATAAATGTAATTTATTTATTTTGCTTAAGTTAAGTATTCTTGTTAGATTTAATTATGTTCATTAACACGGTAGTTGTTTAGGATATTTTGTTACTTTCACAAACATCGAAAAAGTGGTTAATAATTTAAAAGTTACATTTGTTAATTACTTACGTTTTAGTTAATAGCTATGTTATTTTAATTATTGTATTATTTGTCTCTGCCACAGCAATTTTTTATTCAAACGAATTTGGAATAGAATTTCAGAAAAAAATTTATTTAATCAATAGAATTTTTGTTAATTTTGAAACATTACAAGAACCGTAATTTTTTTTTTTTATTTTTTTGTTAGATTCCAAAATGTAAAAGCTCGTAAGCATCCATAAACTTACTAATTCTAATACTTTTGTGCATATTTTCTGCACCTTTTTTGTCTTTTGCATTTGATTCCTTACAAATTTCTTTTAAATTATGTGAGAAATTCCTTTTTCTCATTTATTATATTGATTTTGATTTATAATTTATTTACATTTCCTGTTAAACTTAAATTTACTCACAAAAGCATTTAATGATTTGCTATACTTTGTTGCGTTCGCATTTAACGTATTTACAAATGAATGTAATTTAACTTTTTTAGTTTATTTTTAAATTAGTTCCTGTTTAACTAAAAGTCCTTGTCTTTTGTTTGATTGTTCTTACTATTAAAACATATAATTTTACTATTTAAAATGAAATCAATTTTCTAACATTTCACTTTATAAGGGGTTTATTATTGTCAACACAGCCTGAGAGTGAGTTCCTCTCATACGAAACTAAAGACAAACTCAGTGGTATAAACTTTATCTTAATTATTTCTAAGATTCTGATAATCGGCTCATTATTATTTTGGCAAAATGATAAGAGATTGTATTGTATCATATTGTTGGAGTAAGTAATAAACTGTTATGAACAATATGAAATTGCAATAAAGCGGACTATACACTCAGTAGAATCTGCCATCTGTTGACATTTTGGATAAGTAGTAGTAGATATACACGACATTTTCGCAATATGACATCTTTAAAAAAGGAGTGATTATTCTTCGCGTTCGCATTATTTTCTTAATACTTTTAAAAATTAAGGAATCATAAAACTTTCATTTCTTTCGGAAATGCGAAAACTCCGTATCGAGGCAATTTTCCCTAAA
Organism: Philornis downsi; assembly: GCA_019455685.1. NCBI lineage: Eukaryota > Metazoa > Arthropoda > Insecta > Diptera > Muscidae > Philornis > Philornis downsi. The sequence goes on along the minus strand of JAHXMU010000658.1, from coordinate 1,896,227 downwards.
AACAAGAACCAAAGAGAGAAACTCGAACCTCATTCTTGAAATGGGTTAAATAGAAGAAAGAAACCGGAATCTCATTCTCGAAATGCATTAAATGTGTTTGAATGTGTTCGTACTTCCACTAATAGAAACTTTGATAGAAATCCAGCCAGTTGTCTCTAAACATTAATTTGAGGTAAGAGCCGGTCTCGCAGATCTTTGCAGATCTCGCAATGTAAGCAATATACTCGTATTGCTTTTAGTCAGCTTAAGTTGTGTACGAGTACATCTGAATTATACATGAAGACATCTGTCTTAAGTCATTATTCCAATTTCCGTAAATTTCTGTGTTTACTGAAAATTTACTTCATTGGTAAAATAATGTCGGAGAAATATAGTTAAAATTAAGTAAAATTATTTTTTGTTATTGTATGTGTTATTTAAGTAAAAATACCACATTTTTCAAAAGTTTGTTATTATAAATTTCCACAATGGCGATTTTAGGTGTACATTTAATGAAACGTGGAATCAAATTGAGATATTTATTTGCACTGTCGCGACTATCACTCACTCCCAAAATAGTGTGATTATTTTTACTACAAAAGCAAAAGAAATGCAGTCCGGGAAAAACGATTTCGCAAAACATGATTCCTGAGCGTAATTCACGGCTTTGTGTACATGGATTCGAATGAGTTTTCCTGATCAGCATAATACAAAAAAATCAATGCGTTCCATATAGATTCCTGTATCGTTCATCCAATTGCCATAAAGCTTAGGAAGTTGTTGTTGTTAGTTTCCTAACGATAACAGTTTTGGAAATTCTACAATTAATGGCGATAGATGACGCATAATACATTTACAGGAAATAAATTTATAAGTTTCAAACAGTTGAGTAGTTGTGCATAATTTTGATAACACAAAATAGAGTGATGACATTAATGCTGAACCATCAGAATCCAATCATTTTGATAATTTTTTATTTAAATACGTTTAGTTTGACGTGATGGTGGTGAATAGAACTGGTGATTTTTTGCTCCACAATTTAGGAGAATTGTAATTTATATAGTTTGGCATTACCTTGGTTTTGAGTGTCAAGCAAGTGTTCGCCCACCATGGGTAATAATCAAGATCATGTACGCTGCCGATAACTCATAACGTGTTGTTTAGATTCAATCCTGATCGATAAGAAATTGCAAGTTAAATATTTACCTCTAGACATTGAAAATCGAAGTGTAAAAGATATTCTTTCTGACACATGTTTTTTATGTAATCGCCACTATGTTAATCTTGCTCTCCGTATTAGTTTTATCACAATAAATATTGAATATAAATTTCAAGATTTTCTTTCTGGCATAAACTTATTATATGGTTTGCCACTGATGTTCGCAAACACGTGCTAGGATTATCACAATAAATGTTGAATATAAATTGCAAATACTTAAGAGCCGATTATTATAAATTAATTATTATTTTACTTCACTATAAGTTTTTCTTTTTTATTACACAATGCCCGACTACCAAATATTTCATTAGTTGAAATTAATGGCTATAATGGTTAAAAAAAATCAAATTGTATGTTTAAATTAGTTTCCTTAAATAGCAAAATTTTACTACATTCAAGAGAAATCATTTGAGTATTGCAGGTATTAATTCAAAACAGTATTCAGTAATAAACCAGAATTCAAAGACTTCGTTTTCCTATACCGTTGTGTTAATTTCCTTAATTTATATTAATTTAGGTGTTTGTTTAAAATATTTTAGTATTTTTAATACTATTTGTGCATTATTATGTACAGTGCTATAACATTAATACTAGAATTTTATATACAACTATACGATTATCCGTTTTATCATTGAAAAAAATTTTTAATTTAATTACAAATATAATCGATTAGACGTAAATCATATCATAATTGTGTGTCAATTGTTTCGAATGTTCTAAAGTAATATTTTTGTGATTTTAAGAAACCATTTTCTAGTTTATCATAGTTTAGAGAGTTCTATATTAATTGCAGGTTTTCAATATCCTAAACATCCATTTAAAACTATTTGGATCACTAATTTGTGATAAAAACATAGAACTGTTTGTTAGTACGGTGCGAGTTGTCGATTGTAGGTGCTTTGTTAGTAGACATAAGCGTGCGTTATACTACATTGAGTGCGTTGTGCATTTTAGTGCATCATCAACAGTGCTGTGCAAAGATTTTATCTAATAAGATTAAAGAATTGTAATCAATTTCTAACCAAAAGTTCAAGAGATTGTGCAATTAGGTCTGATAGAGCTTTTGTGCAGAGTGCAGCAGTGAGTTTGGTGTTTCGACTAAACTAAGAATTTGTTGAAATGCCTGGTCATAATATTATATTCTTACATTCATTTTTGACATAACCATCATCATTTTTTTGCAATTCTATTTGAATTTGTTATAAACTGTTTGTTTGGAAATTTGTTTTAGTTTTTTGTATTAGATTGATTTGCAAAATGATTAAAGAAGTTGTAATAATTAAAAGAGTTACAATATTCTACAATATTACCACTATTTTACAATATTGTAACTCTCTTAGTTATTACAACTCCTTTAATCATTTTGCAAATTAATTTAATACAAAAAACAAATTTCCTTTCATCTCTTTCATATTGTGGAATTTTGTAATGCCAAGTTACATACAGTTTATAACAAATTTAAATGATTAAAGGCATTTTGGAAATCAGTCAATACAAAAAACAAAAACAAATTTCCTCTCATCTCACGAATGATAGATGGGAGAGCTTCTTACATTCATGGAGCAGTCTATGTTTAAACTCCCCTGACGAGACGTGCAATTTAACGACGATTCCAAACGTCATAGTTTGAAAAGCATTCGTCGATTACTTGATGTGACCCCTGCCCAGATAATGATAAGTGGCTGTATGCTGGATTGAACCTGGGATCATGCGAACGATAGTCACGTGTAATAACCATGGCGTCACGGTCGGTCACACGAATCCAATACACATTCAGAAAAACACAGTGATATAGGTATTTTACCTTATTCACAATATAGGTATTTTACCTTATTCAGCCTAAGATGCAGAAGTTAAAAAAAATTGTTGTCATTATTTTTTTTTTTTTTCAAAATAATCAACACAGAACCATATTACCATGTTCACATTGGTAAAATTATCTTGTATTACTCGCTAACAAATGTAAAAATGTAAGAAAAGGGTTGTGCACTGGTTCAGTAACTTATAGCTGCAACAAAATTGCCAAATACGTTGGCGAACAAAAATGGATATTGGCAGCATTGAAAATAGTTATGGTGTATATGGAAAAGTATTTCATATTTACAACTAAGGCTAGTTAAGCTGGTCAAAATATCCAGCTTTGAAATTCTATAATACTATCAGTTAAATAGTGTCATACATTTTGTTGACGTTAGTTAAAAATGACTATTAGGAAACTGCCAAAATAGTTATAAAATATACATGTGTGGATACAATACCACATTTTTGTGGGCTATGGTGTATTTCACAATATTATCATAGATGATAAGCACTACAAATTTGGAGAAAATAACCACATCTGTTTTCTAAGATTTCGACGTTTATAAACAGAAAATCCATCTAATTTTTAACTTTTACATTGTGGCGACTTTTCGACAGCATAGATGATATTTCTTTCTTGTCCGAACCGAAGAGTTTAAAAAAATTAAAAAATATTATATTTCTGCCCCCAAAAATAGTCTTTTGTTGTCAAGGATATTGTAGTCAATAAATCCTTCGAGACAGTTTCGCTAATTTCTGGGTCGTATGGACTATAAAGTCCAATTACCTGAAATATGTTTGTCTTTTTTTTTTTGTTTCTTTTTTATTTTTTTAAGTGTACGTTAGGTTATCTTGTGAAATAGTAAAAAAGCGACATATTTTCGAAAATTGTAAAGCAAATTTCAGTATTTTTTACATTTTTAAAGAATAACTAAAGGAATGACCTCAATTTGTAGTTGTGAATTGTTGGGTCTTTAAAAAACTGTGATGATGTGGTAGCAAATCGATTAGAGTTTTGCGATGACCTCAAAACCCCCTTAATTTGTCTTTGAACGTAACTTACCGATTAATCTAAATTTAAAATTTAAAGACTTTATTCGAATATTTGATACTCTCAAGTGCTGTAAAGTGTTGTCTTTGAACGTAACCTACCGATTAATTTAAATTTAAATTTAAATTTTAAAGACTATTCGAATATTTGATACTCTCAAGTGCTGTCAGCGTCCATTAAAAAGATTACTGTTCCAAAAACGAAAATGATCACTGTCTGTTGCATCATTAGTATGATAGTCAGGTATGTTCCAGATTCTACTTTAAAGTAAAAGTAGTTTGAAATCACTTAAATTTGACACTTGGGTGTTCTGAATTTTACTTTTTTACTTTTCATTTCTGTTTTGCTTTCGAACATCAAATCGTAGTGAATTGCATTGTTCTAGAAACCACTTTTAGACAAAAAAAAGTGTTTTAAAAATACTTTGAAATTTTATTGTGAAACAAAAATTTTTGCAAGTAAACATGTAAGTATAATAAATGAAAGTGGTCAGATTCCTTTAGTTGAATAAAAATTTTCCTTGTTTGAAGGAGAAAACGCAAGAATACAACGCAGAATGCAATAATGCTACGTTTTATGCAAAACAATCCAGATCTGGAAAAAGGGGACCATGTAAAATTGGAAGAATTGTGGAATCTTTTTGCGGCTTAGTAATTTCCACGTGAGTTCCATCAATGCATCCTACTACATCGGGAATACCAAATTTTTGCATGAAACGACGCTTAGACAAATTTCGTTCATCAACTGTCATTTTCAATTTAATCCACCTGGGACAAATATATTTTTCTAGAACAATAAGCACTCGATTTACAATTTTGCAGGTGGTGCTCCGTGCTAAGGCCACATTAGTGTCTTTTCCGACCCCTCGTTGAAATCCTCCTTCTGCTAAAAATCTTAATGTGGCAGCAAGGTGTAGTTCTGCCGCAATGGATGACTTGGGCAGTCTCAATTTTAAGCAATGTAAAATGTTACGAAATGCATCTTTGTTGATGCGATAATTTTGTAAAAACCTAATAGTTTTTATTAAAAGTATATTGAATGTACTTAAGTACATACATGTGTGTACTCAGGTAGTGTCGCCCATATCCAGAGGATTTGAGTGATCCGGCAAAATTCGCCTTTGTAATTTTGCTTGCGTATTCATTGGTTTGGTATACAGTGGACACTAACACCGCATTCATTATTTATTTATCCTTTATTTATTTATTTGTCCTTATTATTTATTTATCCTTTAATTTTATGCACAAAAAATCACAAATAGTAGTTTTAATAACTAAATTTTATTTTCAAGTCAATATCAACTTCTGTTTTCGAACTTCATTTCATATGAGAAAATGAAACAACAAACCACTTCATTTGCAGAACATCCAAAACGAAACGTTAACTTTTCAAATCGTATTTTACTTTAATTCCACTACTTTTTTGGAACATACCTGAGTAACAAGTTCAAGTTTAATAAGCCTGTGCAATTTTAAAAACAGAAAGTTTTTTTTTAAATATGGTGCAAATTAACTAAAAATTTTCTTGAACTGGAACTTCTAGGTTCATTTTAAAATAACTAAGTAATTTTTTCAAAAAAAAAAAAAAAAAAAAAAAAAAAAATACGAGTGCAGTTAAACTATACTTGGTGCTTTAGAGTAGTTAGTGCAAGCTCAAGTGCTAAGAGATTATAAAATTTAACAAATATTAGGGTCGTTAACAGTTTAGCGACAATTATTTCAAATATTAGTTATCTTCATTGCTATTGTCATTATTCAATCAATTTTTCTAAAAACGGCATTTTTAATTTTTTTTTCAGATATTTAATTCTATATATTTTTAAAAATATCAAAAATCTTGTCGTCATTTTTTCGCATTTTCCTTATGTTTTTTATTTGGGGCAAATATTTATACTAACCTAAGTGATGTTACTAAATATTCTATCAACAATGTGCAATAGGTGCGAGTGCAGGGTAATGTTAGTAGGTGCTTGTTAGTATATATAGTGCAATTAGAGAGAGTAAAATGATGCCAATTGCTTTCAAAATGCCAAACTTGTGCAAATATAAAATATCATTGTTAATAGCTCTCATTTATACTAATATGAACTGATTAACAAAAATAACAATGTAACTTATCGTCAGCTTATGTTTAATAAATGCTGTTTCAAGTAAGCCCAAGGTTTTCATTCACAGATTTTGCAAATTTCATTACGCAGATCTTCAATTCTTTATGCCTAACAAATACAATAAGTAACTGTCTATTTTCTTGATTGTATTCACAAAACAGTTTGGTAGATAATTTAATAAGAAAAACTTGGAGTAGAAATATATTTTTTTCGCTCAATATTTACACCGCAAATGGAGAATATACTCGTAAACAAAAAATTGCCTGGCACCCCATGAATAGGATATGACAGAGCTTCTCACATTCAGCGAGCTTACGTGCATTATATTCTTGAACTAGCTAAAATGGAGCTACCGTTTACGATAACGCCAAACGTCAGTTCGAGAAGATTTTACTGGGTTTGTCGATTATTCGACTATACGAAGATTTCCTCAGACACGTCGATGTGACAGCCTCTCAAAGAGCGACAGCTGTTATTCCACGTCCATCTAACACTCATTATCATAAAAACATGGACTTTTATTGGATTTAAAAGTCCTCGACTTGGAAAATATTAACCATTCCAATTTTCAATTCTCTTTTCGCGATATCAAATATAAATTCTAAAATTTCAACCGATTTCTTCTCAACATCAAAAGTGGAAACTGTAATTTCTCAAAAATTCTTTGTCAAGATCTTAATTTCAATTCAAATAATTCGTTATCGTAAAAACATGACCCTTTATTGGATTTAAAAGTCCTCGATTTGAAAAATATTAACCATTTAAATTTCAATTCTCTTTTCGCGATATCAAATATAAATTCTAAAATTTCAACTGATTTCTTCTCAACGTCAAAGTGGAAACTGTAATTTCTCAAAAATTCTTTGTTAGGATCTTAATTTCAATTCGAATATAGTAGATAGAATCCATTCAATTATAAATGTTTGTTTAGAAATTGGTTGCTAAATCTAATCAGCATAGGGCAATACACCTAATAGAATGTTATAGACCAAGACTTTCGATGATCACTTTTTGCCTAAGCTATAGATATGATGAAGGCAGTGATATGACAGTATGTTCTATTACAAAGTTGCAACATGCGAGAGTACTATATATAGTAAGTAATATATAAAATTTTAATAATTTTATATGTAGCAAATATTGAGGACATTCTCTTTGTAGAGCATTTTTGTTTTAACTGTTTTTAAAAAATCGGTCAAACGTGAGTGGGTTAAAATGTAGTACACGGTAGAAATAATATGACATCAAACATCTTATATATTATTATTATTATTATTCTTATATATTATTTTTGCTTTTTAAAATAATATGTTTTCCTTTTTTCAAATACGTTTTCCTCAAGATCTATAACAGATCTGTAATGTAACTTATCATTGTATGAAATTTAATCATAAAAAGGGTCATAACGAATTCTTCTTAATATAATATCTCAGAAACCACAGCTGGCTTAGAGGAACAGAAAACGTTTTCCGGTCTCCACATGTGGCAAATATCTTTGTTAACATTGTTGCCGAAATGAAAATTATTGTCTAAATAGAAAATGATTCAAAAAAAAAACTCAACCTTTTTTTTATGCTCGTTTTTGTTTCGTGAATAGGATTTCGGTTTTTCCAAATGGAATGGGTCGATATTGGAATGGAATAAAACAAACTTTCCGTGAGGTATTACAATTTTTTTGTTTTGTTTCAAGAGCCTATGTATGCTTCGTTCAAATGTCCATCATGATTTTGGAGTCACGGATCGAAGAGGTCCTGTTTTCAATAACTCTGCCTTCGCTTTTGCTATCAAATTGAGAGGTTTGTGGGAGTTCTAAATAGCAAATGATCCAAAAAAACTCACCCTTCTTTTATGTTCGGTTTTTTTTCGCGAATAGGATTTTGGCTTTTGAAAATAGCATGGGTCGATGTTGAAATGGAATAAAGCAAACTGTCCTTGAGGTACTAAATTTTTTTTTTTTGTTTGAAGAGTCAATGTATGCATCGTTCAAATGGGATTTCAGAGGCACACAGCGGAGAGGTGCAATTGTCAATAACTCTGCCGCATAGAAAACAAGCTAATAAATTATTGTTGCAGTACACCCGAGTAGTATCTCGGAACTATGCTGTTTTAGGACAACCCGATATGAGAAATTCATAAAAGGTATAAATAATTTTGTTTTAGCCTTAGTGTTTAAAGCGTGAGCCATCGATATTTGGAAAAAAGTTGAATTTTTACATTTTTTTTATGATGAAATTTTTACTCAATTTTTACTTACAGTGCCAAATTAGTACCTAAGTAGAAATCGTCTGTTTTTCCATACTTTATGTGGTTTCTGAGATAACAAACATTATCGAATGCCTTATTATGGTGCGTGATAAAAAGCGATTGTTAAAAGTTCTATCCGATATTTTCTTTGATGATTATATATCCAATATTGCGATTTAAGTGGCCAAAAATATTTGAAAAATAATAAAAATTATCAATTAGCAGTTCTTAGAAGATCTTGCATTATACTTTACTCTACGCGTGCAAGCGGTATTCCTAAATGTTATAGCAAGAAAAGAAATTTTCTCAAAATCTATTTTGAATCTGAATAATCCGATTCAGCATTTGAAATTAGTACATGTTATATATGTAAAACTAGGCGACTCAATTTGCGGCAATAATTACAGTTGTTGGAAAATTTTTAGATTTTCTATGAGTAACATCTCAGAATTTAGGACTGACCCATGAAAACAGAAACTGTTTTTTTTTTATATATTCATAGTCGAGTTGTCAACAATTCATTAGCGATTTCATGATCATAATTATAATCATAAAAATATGATTATTTTCTTAGGTATTGTTAACTAGACCATAAACAAAAGTTTTGAATAAAACCTTGGAAATTATCAGGCTACCACATCTTACTTCATCTATAGATATGATTATTTAAGACTTTATTGAATTTATTAGGTTCTTTTGTTAGCAAGGTGCAATATGTGCGAAATATTTCTAAGGCGGCTATTTCTAGGCGGCTCAATTTGCGGCAATAACTAAATTTGTTCGAAAATTTTTAGATTTTCTATGAGTAGCATCTCAGAATTTAGGGCTGACCCACGAACACAGAAACTGTTTTTTTATATATTCATAGTCGAGTTATCAACAATTCATTAACGATTTCATGATCATAATCATAATCATAAAAATATGATTATTTTCTTAGGTATTATTAACTAAACCATAAACGAAAGTTTTGAATAAAACCTTGAAAATTATCAGGCTACCCTATCTTACTACATCTATAGATATGATTATTTAAGACTTTATTGAATTTACTAAGTTTTTTGTTAGCAAGGTGCAATATGTGCGAAATAGTGCTAAGTGCTTTGTTAGTATAGTGCGATATTTTTTTGTGCAATTACGAAGTAATTATTATGATCATTTAAATCATGGCATCATTGTAGTATTTGATAAAAAAATTGTAGTAATTGAGTGTTAAAAACAATATTAAACAAAATTAAACTAGAGATAGTATAACTTCACGGTCATGGTTAGTGGTTTGATAGTTTCTTAACAAACTTAACAAATTTTGAAAATTTTCAAAATAGTTTTAATTATTGTTTATTATATATAAATTGTCTGCTGGTAATACCTTCTATAAATCGAATCTAAGTGTATATTTTATACTTGGAATATATTATATTTAGATTTTATATTTTTAATGCTGGATTGAAATTCCTATTTAAACTTGTTTGTTTGTATACAAAATTAGAAATAATTTCACAAATTTTTAAAAATTTTTAAAAATGTTTCTGCAAAAAATTGTAAAATTTTATTGCCAACTTGTCTCTATAATGTCTATTTTAGACGCTCCAGTGTCTAACTTGTTAAAACTTATATTAATATATATATTATTCTGCGTATACAAATATACAGTATATTTGATAAAAATTTTTATCAGTAATTATGAAAATTATGTTAATAATAAATGATTAAAATTGATATGATTACAAAAAAAAAAAAAAAAATATGAACTTCTGTAATCACTTTTCATTCTGCCATGCAGAATTATTTTTGTGAGTGTTTTGTTAGCACAGTGCATGTGCGAATTGATTGTGCAATTAAATGTAAAACATTAAAAATTAATGTTAATTAATGTAATGGATACATAACAAATTGAACCATATATTTGCAAAGTGGTATAAGTCCATAAAAAAAAATGATTAAAGCAGCAAAAATTGTTTTAGAAATTCGGGGTATAATTCATGTTAATGAATTGGTCATGCTTAGAATCATAAAATACAGCTGCCTTGGCTAATTTAATACTCACGAGTAATTGAGATAGGCTAACGGTTGGTTTTAAAGCTGATAAAATATAATAAACGGTTCTAACCAGGCTGATTCAAAGTTTTCTTACACAAAACTAACTGTCCTAAATTTGTATTTTTCTCTGATATTAATGTTGTAACGTCCTCAAAAATTCAGCTATGAAATACAATGTGCATATAATAATTTATTTTATGATTTAGGCAAACTGAAATGTCTACTGTGGCATTAAAATGTAACCGTGTTCTTTATTATATAGAGATTAGAGATATAGTGTTGAATCTATATAGTATATAAAACTTCCTACCATAATAGGGTTCGTTATCACAATAACTTGTGGGTAAGTGCAATACGACATGTACGGGTGCTTGATAAAGTAAAGTGCAATTAGTGCGACATCAAAATGTTTGTAAAATCAAAAGAAAATACACTAAGAGAGCCCACGATATTATAGAAATTAGAGAAAATGTCATATTATTATTATTATGACTAAAGCAGTTGGTCATCAATTCGAAATTTTTTTCAAATACCAAAATTGTGGAATTCGCCTACTTGTTTCGAGATACCGATATTAATATGCAGGTTACAGTTGAGAATCGAAAATTATTTTATTAGTATAGTGCAATAAGTGCAAGTGCTGACGATCTTAATAAAGGGTGTCCCAACAAAAAGGCAAGATTCAAATTTGGCGCTGGTATCGTAAAATGATAACCAGTATTTTCGTGCCTAGAATTGAAGAAATGAATGTGGAGGGCATGTGGTTTCAACAAGACGGCGCCACATGTCATACAGCCAGAGAAACAATTCAATTGCTGTATCAGTCATTTCCCGGTAGTGTTATTTTGCGTTTTGGAGACCAGAATTGGCCGCCTAGATCATGCGATTTAACACCTTTAGACTTTTTTCTTTGGGGTTTTTTGAAGTCGATGGTTTCCGCGAATAAGCCGAAGACGACTCAAGTCTTAAAAGAGGAAATTGGACGCTGCATTAATGAAATACCGCAGCATTTATGCAAAACGGTCATTGAAAATTTCATTAAAAGATCGCGTGTGTGCCAGCAAAGCCGCAGCGACCATCTGACCGATGTGTTGTTCCTTACATAACCTCATTCTGTCTACTTTACGATGTAATAAAGTTTCACGATTTTTTTTTAAATATCTGTGTTTTATTTCAAATTTAAATTTTGCGTTCTTGTTGAGACACCCTTTAGGTGCATTGTTAGTAATATTATAGTGCAAAAGTAACCAGTTTGTGCAGTTTGATGAAATATTATTATCAAAGAGTGTAGAGTAAATTGTTACAAATGTTGTACCCATCTTCAGGGTTTCCTTCAACAGATAATAGTTTTGAATTCTTATTCTAAAATTAGCTTTATTATTTTTTAACGATAATTCAAATAAGACAGTATACTCCATACAACAACGAATCGAATTCGATGTCAAAAGTGATGTTGCAAATACGAATATGTTTTATTAGCAAATTCAATTAGTGCGGTATGATCATGATTTGTTAGCAAAGAGCAAATAATGTAAGTTTTTTTTTTTTTGACGAATAAATCTATTATATTAATATCATTCACAATGTAACGCAATTGGTGTTGCGCATTTTTAAACACAAATAGCTGGGAAATCTTTTTGAAATTTCATCCGTTTCCTGCATACCTAAGACAAGCCAATGAGTCTTAATAAGATTTTATATATTTTTTTTTACATTTTTTGTTTTTTGTTCTTTTTGTTCATTGTTAGAAACATGCAAATATTTCCAGCTCAATCTTATCGTTATATGTCCTTTATTAGTATGATGCAAATTTTTCGTTATAGGTGCTTTGTTAGTACAGTGCAAATGTGCGTAAATTGTGCAGATAAAAAAAATTAAAAAAAAATTCGTGTATCTCGTTAAAATTGTATACAGCTTTTTCTAAATGGTTGCGATAGCTTTTTTCAAGGTAATTTTCCAAAAAACTGAGTATCAGTATTTCGATTGTGGTAAAACAGTCAGTCGATTTTGGTTAAAACGTGTTTGAGGACATTAAAAAAAAAAAAAAAAAAAAAACAAAACTATTCCAGAGGTAACTTTAGCTTCTAAGATATTGCTGCACATTAAAAAAAATTTAATAATTTGATAAATTTGTTAATATCGGATTATTTGGAAAGTTCGTTTGGTTAATTCGTTAGTTCACCATACATCACTTCTCATGACGGTAAAGTTCCTTTAAACACCATCATAACTTCTTTCCACCCCTTCTCTAAAATGTTTACTATTGTTTACTTGTGTTCTCGTTCCAGTCGTGAGTGGTTGTAGCGTTAAAAAAAAAAGTTTTTAAAAGTGAAAAAAACGAAATAAAAAGAGCATTTTATGCATCTTCTGCTATATTATTTCCGAAAAGAAAAAACGGCTGCTGAAGCCAACCAAAAAATTAAGTCTGTTTATGAAGAAGACGGACAAAATGAAAGAACTTGCTAGAAATGTTTTAAAAGATTTTCTACGGGCGTCTTCTCCGTAACGGATGCTCCCACATCAGGACGACCAAAAGACATTGTTTGCGTGAGAAGTGAGAGATGTAATTATTGTTAATTCCCGGGCAACAATTAGGGAAATAGCTGAAATAATCAAAAAATCAGTCTCAACCGTTTGCCGAGTTGTTAAAGAGCTCAGATTTGTAAGCAACCTCGCTCGATGTGTAGGTACCTCACTATCTCACCGAGACCAACCGCCTGAATCTCATTGGCGTCTGCGATAACCTAAGGATAAGAAATCACAAGACACCATTTCTGAAGAACCTCATCGCAGGGAATAAAAAATGGATAGCCTACAACAATGTAACGCAGAAAAGATCATGGGGGAAACCAAATGAACCCCGTCTATCCACCTCTAAAGCAGGCTTTCACCACAGGAAGGTAATGTTGTTGGTTTGGTAGGATGTCAAAGGAGAAGTTTGGTAGGATTGATGAGAAACGGCCGAGGCTCATCAATTGGGGAGACGTCATCTTCCATCATAAGCAAGTCCGCCCTCACATCAGAAACTGTTAAAGCTTGGGTGGGAAGTTTGACCTCACTCACCGTACTGCCCATCTTCCATCTTGACGAATCCCACCCTCACACTGCCTTGCGAACCCGTCAGAAACTGTCAGAACTTGAGTGGGAAGTTTTACCTCACCCACCGTACAGCCCAGACCTAGCCCTGTCTGACTATCACATATTTCGCAGCCTGAGCAACCACTTGAAAGATTTGAATTTCAATAACGGCGAGGAAGTATAAAATCGAATTGAACGAATTGTTTTTCAGCAGAACCAAGCGAGTTTAATGAGAGAGGAATTAAAAAGCTTCCAGAGAGGCGGGAATAAGTCATTAAAAAAGGATTATAATAAATTAAAATTATTTGTTTTCTTGTATATAAATTTGCAAATAAATTTCTTTTGAAAACCGACCGAACTTTCCGAACATCAGGACACTTTTCCATTAGAGCTGTTTATGTTGCCAAAAGTTTGTATGCTGATACATAACTATCATTTACAATGAGTATACAAATTCCGTTTTTTTATTTTCAAATAAGTTTTCCTTAAGATCTATAACAGATCTGTAATGGGGCTTATCACTGTATGAAATTTGATTCTAAAAAGGGTCATAATGCATCTTTTTTAATACAATATCTCCGAAATCAGAGCTGACATGGATAAACAGAAAACATTTTCCAGTCCCCACAAGCCGCAAATTTCTGTGTTAATATTCCTGCCGAGATGAAAATGATTGCCTTAACAAAAATTGATCCAAAAAGACTCACATATTTGAATTACCCTTTGTTTATGTTCGTTTTTGTGTGGCCAATACGATTTCGGCTTTGAGGTCGATATTAAAATGGGATAAAACAAATTGCTTTGTTTTGTTTAAAGAGTCAAGAGTAGAGATGAAAATGACCAATCTGACCGAAAATGACTTTCAGTCAGATTGGTCATAATCGGTCAGAAACGGTCATTTTCCGGTCAGATTCAGTCAGATTCAGTCATTTTCAGTCACTTTCAAAATATAATAAAAAAAAATTTGTGAATGTATTTGGGCCTATTTTGATGTTTATTTGGCAAAAAAAAAACTGAATTTTCGATTCCTGAAATTTATTTAATTTCATTTGATATATTCTACACAATCATTTTACAATCAAAGCAACCTTTGCCAACTTATGACCAACGTGTGCTGCTTTTGTTTTAAAAAACAAAATCAAAACCAAATTCCAAAAAAAACAAAATCAAAACCAAATTCCAAATGACTAGTTTTTCATTTCTCTTTTGCCACTTCTCTGATCTTTCGGAAACTCAAATTTCTGGAAACGAATCGACCTCTGAATCAGAGCCAGAAACTTCCAATTTAGAAGTTAATAACAGTATCGTTCTAAACTAACTTTATATTTATTTTTGTATAATTTTCTTATGTACCTTTAGATTGTTTTTATTAATAAAAAACAAAAATAAACTATTTAAAATTTTTTTTTGGCCGATTTTTCATTGGTCGATATTTCCTAGAGCCAAAAAACAAATAAAATCGTTTTAGCAATTTTATTTTATTTTATTTTGAAAATGACTGAATCTGACTGAATCTGACCGGTCATTTTCAGTCATCTATTATAAAAGACCAATCTGACCGGTCATTTTCGGTCATTTTACATCTCTAGTCAAGAGTCATTGTTCAAATGTCCGTCTTGACTTCGAAAGTATGGATCGGAGAGGTGCAGTTTTCAATAACTCTGTTTTCGGCTTTGCCATCAAACTATGGAGTTTTCCAAATAGTATGGGTCGATGTTGAAAAGGAATAAAACAAACTGTTTGTGAGGTACTAACAATTTGTGTTTTGTGTGTTGTTGGAGAGCCTATGTATGCATCGTTCAAATGTCTGTCATGATTTTGGAGTCACGGATCGAAGAGGTCCTGTTTTCAATAACTCTGCCTTCGCCTTTGCTATCAACTTAAGAGGTTTTCCAGAGGTTTGTGAGGCACTACAATTTCTGTTTTTTTTTTTTTTTTGTTTGTTTGAAGTGCCCCGTTCATCGTGCATCGTTCAAATGTCTATCGTGATTTCTGAGGCTCGGATTGAAGAGGTGCAGTTTTCAATAACTCTGCTGCATAGATCTGTCTGAATTTGAGCGATGCCCTAAGATATGTTGATTTTGAGGGCTTTAGTCGACTGCGGCCTGGTGGCATAGACCAGCGACTTCAGAAAATCCACATAAAAAAGTCTAGCGATGCCAAATCGCACGATTTTGGTGACGAATTCACGTCGCCTCCGTAAGAGATAACAAATCATACACGCAGAATGTCCATTATGGTGCTCATTATACGGCACATAGTGCCACCCTACTAGAACCATTCATATTATTCAATTTGGGCCAAAAGAAATTGTTTATCTTTGATGTGTAATTCGAGTTCTTGTGCACGGCGAAGAGCCAACTGTTCTGCTGTGTATTTTCACAGATAGCAGCGATGTTCTCGGCCGATCTGGAGTTCTTCGGGCGTACGACGGATAGCCGATTATTTACGGAACCGGTCATTTCGAATCTGGCCATTATTTTGATAATAAAAAAGTTTTGTCATTTGCATAATCTGCTCAATCTTATAATTTGATATGATGATTGGCATCAGTGACTGAATAATAAATAACAGATTCGGTCGACGCCACCAAAACAACGCGGCCACCACAAACTGTCATCATCGACTCGGACTATTTGGAATTATTATTATCATTATTATTATAAATATTTTATAGGAACCCATATGGAGTAACGTTGAAAACCTGTATGATGACATTTGCCTTTTTGAAAGTTTTGGAAGTCAACGAAAATTTTCATATTATTTTGTAAAATCCATCTTCCTTTCCCATTTATGTATTTTTATTTAATTCTCGAAAATAATTAAAATAAATATAATTAAAATAAATATATATATAATTAATATAAATAATAAAATACATAATTAAAAAAAATTAAAATATATAATTAAAAAAAAATTAAATAAATATTTAGCTAATTAAAATCAAATCCTTTTCGGATAGCATAATTTTTATAACTCTCATTGACTTCTGATGAGTCAGAGGAAAAGTAATTTTCAATTATAAAAAAATAAACTTATATTTATTACATGGTTGTGTTGTCACACAGTAACCTAATTTTGAATCGATTTTGTGCAGAATACTATTTTACTACATTTAAAAAAATATTACAATTATTCAAAAATTACTTTCGGATAAAACGGATAATTATATTCTATTATTTCCTAAGATTACTTACGAAAATAAAATGAGGATAAATTTTGCATTATAATTTTAGGTCAAAAAATATTTATTTAAATTTCGACAAATGGTAACAAAAGCTAATCGTACAAATAAATAAAAAAAGTCGTGCTACCTAATAAATTTAAAAAAGAAAAAATAGTGCAATTTGTGCTCTTTAAACGTTAACGTGCAAATTGTGCCAATTACTAACAAAACAAATGAAATAAATGCCAATTGGTTCAACAACATAAATGAAATCTTATCTAATGTGCGTCATTTTAATTAAGTATTACTATTCATATTATTTATAATATTTATTCAGTAAGTTCCTTAAACCGTAATTATTGTTCTTGATTCACAAGCAGTATTATCTAAATTGTTATTCTTAATTTTATTAATTTATTAATTTTACATTATTGTTTAACTTATTTCTCTAATTGTTGTCACCTAAACTGAACACTAGAAATTTTCACTAAACGGTTTTTTTTCTGTTTTATTATTTTTGCCTTCTAGTTTATCAACAAAAATTTATTTATGCTAAAATAAAATTCAGTGAATTTTGTTGGCGCCTTCTTCAAGCGTTTATATACATAAATATCATGCCAAGTAACATATTGTAAAACCAAAAATCAGCTAAATATATTTATTTATTTATTTATTTATACTATTGTTATACATCTGTTGTATACACATATATTAGTTTCTATTGTTTATAATACTGTCACTGTACAAATTACTGAATAAGAATTGACTCTTTTAGTTAGAAAATGTTTTTGTTCATATTTCATACAAATAGTTTTGGTTTTTTTTTTTTTTTGGTTGGTTTTTTTGTTTTTCATTACATAAATAATAACTATAAATACGCTTAGAGAAATTATTGTGTTGTGTGTTGAGAGAAGGAAATAAAATAACATGAATTTATGGAAAATTTATGCAGATCGTACTTAAAACTACCAAGTGATCCGAAGGGAATTTGGATAAGTTTGAATTAAACAAAGAATTCTTGTACATAAAAAAGGTATGAGATAAATGTGAGAAAACACATTCAAGTTGAATTCGAGGAATTGTTTTCACACAAATAAAACATTTTCGAAATAAGTATTGTTTTAGAAATGCGCCTGTAAAGTTTTCTAATAGAAAAGCCTCGTCGCAGTGAAAATGCAGGACATTTTGTGGGCAGAAACTGTTTACAGGGACTAATGTTTATAGGGAATTGTCCACGGAAGCCCTTTTCGTAGTTTCTCAAAAATATAAATTTTCACTCAATAAGGGAACTATTCTTTATCATAAAGAAAAGTGTAAGAGATGATAAATTTTATGTAGTCAATTTTCAATACAGATTCTTAAGATGAGTTACTCATTGTATTAAGAAACTATTGCACAGAAATTGCATCCAGTTGGACAATTTTCAAACAACAAAGTCTTATATGATTTATATCTAAACGCTTTTTAGTGTGAACTAGATTTTCATATGGGAATTGGTTTTGAGAAATAACTTTTTATACAGGAAATTTGCAGAAAAAACACGTTCATTGTAGACTATTTCGGGAGATAATATTTTTAATGAAGAAAAAACTGAATTTTCATATAAAGAAAACTTCTATGCAGTAGTAACCAACTGTATAGAAATACATTTTGGAAGCTCTTTCTGAGTCAGAAGGCTTTAAAGTGTAACAAATATGAACTTTTTGCTCGGGTTGTGTTTAGAAATATACCCTCCTTGAACAACATTTTCTTGGAAGGAATTTCGAATACAAACCTTTACCTTGGAAGATAATTTACGTTTTGCAATATAATTTGAAAGTAACTTATCAGAAGGATGTCTGTCTTATAAAAAGTATTTTCATGAGGATAGATTTCGTTAAATTAAATAATCTAAAATATCATATTCCTTATAGAAAATTATAAGATAAATATCAACGAAGAGAATAGAACACTTCCAAAAAACTTTTACATCAAAAACAATTCTTGGAAGAAACTTTTTCCTATTGAAGGGAATAAGCTAGTAAATGTCTCTACTATAAGAAATTTCATAATGATAAAGTGTCTTTAAAACTGATAATCCAAAGAGAAAACTGTCGGAAAGCCAATTCCATATAAAAACCTATCAGAGAAAGCGCGTCTTACAGTAACTTATTCTTTATATAAAATGGTTCGAAATTGTGTCCGAAATATATATTCTTATACATGAGCAAAAGTCTGTTGGGCGTTTTCACATAAAAGTGATTCTGACTATTTCCATGTAGAAAAATGCCACAGTTTTTTATATTTCTTACACTTGTGGCGAAAATCTAGTCATATAGAGAAGAATCTGAGAAGACGATTTTGTAAATAGCGATATTTCTCATAACACATCTTTTAACACAAAAAAAAAAAAAATTTTAGAAGGAACATTTCAAATAGAAAAATTGCTAATAAGCCGTTTTTCTAAAAAGAAGTTGTTACCTCTTCGCATTTTAAAAGAAACGTATATTGGAAAACAAAATTCGTTTACAGAAAACCCAATAGATTTGAAAAGGAAATCTGAAAAACGTCAGTTTGGAAAACATTTTAAAAAACTTCTTGATACAAACAACTGTCAAAAAAATATATATGTATATAGAAAATTTTCTGCGAAATCCATAGTCTTTTGCCTAAAAAAATGTCTGAAAAATTCAGTTATAAGCGTGACTAACGGCGCGCTTTCATATAACAAATTAACTGAAAAACTTTTTTTAAATGGGAAAATTTCTGACGAAATATTAAAAATTGTCTTGCATAAAACTGCCTGAAGAGGCAATTTTATATAGAAAAATGTGTAAGAACATGATGTTTTATAAAAAAAATGTCTGTGGAGACAACTTTTCATGCAATAAATCTGTAAGAATAAAGCTTTTCCTATATAGAAATGTTCATATAGAAAAAGGTCTGAAAAAACATCTTTTTACGTAAAAAAATGTATGAAGATATACTTTATCTTTCATTTTTTCTTATGGACAAAATGTCTGAGAAGAACCTTTTTCGTATAGAAAAATGTCGTCTGAGA
>JAHXMU010000658.1:1847498-1866503 GCA_019455685.1 Philornis downsi | reverse complement strand
TCCATGGTTATAAATCGATGCAAAAATGCAGCTTTGTTGTGGTGAAACATTGCCAAACATTCTGCTAAAACATTTTCACGACGCTGCTATTGCTCTAATGAAAGCAAACGCGGCACCCATTTTGAGCACAGTTCTCTCATCTTCAAATCTACAATTAATATACGATGTATAGCACTTTTTGAAATACCTATCATTTCAGTTAGCTCACGCACCTGCAGCCGACGATCATCCAATAAAATTTTGTAGATTTTCTTAACCGCGTCTGGCGTGGCCACATCAATTGGTCGACCACTACTTCAAAGGGTTTATCTTGGCGGCTCATACGGCCTCGTTTAAACTCTGCTATCCAATATTTTACAGTCGTAAACGAAGGAGAAGACTGCCCCAGAGTAGAATCTAGCTCGCTGTTATATTGTTTTAAAATTCACTGAGTTCGTTTATTTTAGATGACTCAAATAAAAATACTAAACAGCGTGGCGCCTTGAAACTTAAAACATACGTTCTATAATCTTTTCCAAACTACTACGTCAGAACGGCTAGTTTTGGGATTGTCCCCGTATTTACATTACACTTTCTTATAGAAACCCTCAATCCTGTTGGCAAAAAACTGGGACAGTCGATTTTCATAGCCTATTTTTGACGGTGAACTTTTCACTTTTTGCCATAGATAGAAACAAGTGTTAATCATTTGGTTTCAGGTTCGGACTTTAAGATGGACACATAACAATTACCCCAGAAATCTCCCAGAGATTTTGACGAGTCACTATCGATGGTGTCCTAATGGAACACATTTTCTCTCTCCCTTCCTTACTGGCCAAAGCTGGCCGCTTCTGTGCGATTGCATTCTTCAGATTAAGAGTTTGGCGAGCAGCTCATAGTAGATGATTCCCTGCCAATTCCATCAAACACACAGTAAAACCTTCCTGGTCGGCAATCCAGTTCGATTGTTTCCCCTGACGCTCTCCTAAGTGACCCACTTTCCATCAACCGTAGCCATCTGCTTCAGAATAGGTTCACTTTTATTGAGACTCAGCCGCGATTCACAGATGGAAATTCGGTCTATGATATTATTTTGTATTAACAGGTACAGCAAACGTACATACATTGGTCTTCTTTTCGTATTCAGTTTTATTCTAGTGGCTCCAAATGTTTTTTTGTGCTATGTTTAGTTCTTGAGCGAACAATCGAAACAGTGTTTATATTATGGTCGAACTCGACCATTTCCATTATTCTGTCGACATTTTCGATAATTGTTCTTCCAGACTGTGATGCATCTTTGATATCACCGGAACGAAATCGGCGAAAACAAAATTACCCATGATTGAATGTTACAGTACCAGAATCATGAACTCCATACACATTTTCAGCCGCCTGACTTACTTTTTCGCCCTTATAGAAGAAAATTAAAAAATATAACGTATTTTCTTTTTGCTCGCCTCCATTTTTGAAGAGTGCTCAAATAATACTGAGTCAAGCAAGAAAAATCTTGACTTTCTAAC
This sequence comes from Philornis downsi, assembly GCA_019455685.1. Classification (NCBI taxonomy): domain Eukaryota; kingdom Metazoa; phylum Arthropoda; class Insecta; order Diptera; family Muscidae; genus Philornis; species Philornis downsi. Next base: position 1,865,004 of record JAHXMU010000658.1, on the reverse strand, counting down.
GCCATTTAGCGTAAATTGGTCTCACTTATACAAAGCGAGGTACAGATTACTAACGACATCTATAGGAAAAATAATGGATGTACTAGGAAGACTAGCGGCGTTGAATGTAGAGTTATGCAAACACAGAATATTCTCATTTCTACAGCCGCAAAGTCGTCGCTTACCTGTGTCCTAGTTTCATGTTGCGTGCCTAAATTATAAATTATTTCAATCTCACTTACATCTCTTAGTATAAGACCATCCAACGCGTACGGTACAATAATACCCGCCAATGTTCCAATACCATTCGAGAGACCCATCAGAATACTGGCATAACGAGGAGCAATATCCAAGTGATTGACATTATAGCCGGATATGGCAAAACCTGAGAAAGCAACGCCACACGTCAAAGCAAACATGGCACCAGTCTGTAAAAGAAATTCATAGAAATTGCAAAGAAATTACAGCAAACAAATTTCAGACTTATTTAGTGCATCATTTCTACACACCGCTGTATTTGAATGCGCCACGAATAGGAAAAATACTCCCTCCATACCAAAACCGCCACAATTGAAGAGTTTTCTCACATTAGTCGTGGACATGATGCCATTCTTACGTAAATGATCCGCCAGCATGCCACCAAAGGGCACAATTGTCGTCATAATCAAATGGGGCAAAGACCCCACAAAGCCGGCTTCTTCGATTTTAAAATGGAATTTATGTTTTAGGAATGATGACTGGAACAGTACGAGCAGATAGAAATTCCACGAACGACAGAAATTTGCAACGATAATGGCATAGACCGGCATTGAAGTCATCATTTCGCGCCATGGTGTTGTTTTTATATTGGGCATTGTAGGCTGCAGAGACGTTTCGCCCAATGATTTCTCAATATATTTCAGTTCAGGTATACTGATGGCAGGATGCTTACGGGGATTTTCGAAACAAAGCCACAACCAAAAGCAATACCTAGAAAATGGAATAGTGGAAAGAAATGGAAAGCTGTCAATAAAAATATCTCTGATTGAAAGTGAAAAAATATGGAAATTTTAATTAAAATTATTATATCCAGTTAGCGGTTTTAAAACCGCCGGTCTGTCAAGGCTGTCATCTATTAAATACCTGGCATGTGAAGTGTTTGTTATTTAGTGAAAGGTTTGCCATTTCGGAATATGGATTGTTTAACAGCCGAAGAATATGTAGAAATAGTTAAAACTTATTACAAAAGTGGAGATTTAAACGTGGGCTTTCAATTAAATACCATTTTTTTCAGCGATGAAGCTCATTTCTCGCTCAAAATTGTTTCATATGGTGCTCGGACCCAGAAGTGATTGTGAAAAAGCTATCCGTAAAGTATCCGGAAAAAGTGACTGTTTGGTGTGCAGAAAAAAAATTCTTTCGACCACAATCCTCACTCATATCCTTTAGAAGCGTGATTTAAGAGACATTAATACTATCTCATAGTCACAAATAGGCTTACATGGACATGGATATCGGAAATTGGGACAGGAGAAAAAGCTCAGTTTAAACTAATCTTCAAAAATACTATTTTTTCAGTATTTTGCCAACTTCTCTTTAACATGTTCTTTTCAACATCAGTATATACTGAAAGGGATCATTCCAATTCATACACTTTCTAATTGTTTACTAAAGTGTGCAATGCAATTCATGATGTAATCTTCCGTCCGGCAGAATTTAACTTCCTTTGAACTTATTTTTGTTTAATTGGATTTTAAAATATTTTAAATTTAATTGTATTTTAAAATGAAAAAAAAATCTACTACTGTATGCTAACAGCATTTTTCTGAATCATTTTTTCATTTTAACATTTTCTCTGTGATTGCTTTGTTAGTTTTAAAAAATAGTTGAGCCTGGCAATCTCAAGCCGTTCACCAATGTGACATTGACAAGGCGAAGCTACTGAGTCAGTTTGATATTAAGAATTTAAAATAGAATTAGAATTTCGCTCCAAAGTACTTCTAAATAAAATCGATTTTATTTCTACATCGTTCATATCGGAAAAGGCCGTTCCGGTAATATATCAAAAAATTCACAAATCAAGTTAACAACTCTGTAAGAACAGAAAAAAATTGGATTGGAACAAATATTTAGCTTCCGTGAAATCATGCCTCACTTCGAATAGGGGCAAACAAACATAAAGGGCGTCCCAACAAGAACGCAAGATTTTAATGACTGATGCAGCAATTGAAATGTTTCTCTGGCTGTATGACATGTGGCGTCGTCTTATTGAAACCACATGCCCTCCACATTCATTTCTTCAATTCTAGGCACGAAAAAACTGATTATCATTTCACGATACCGAACACCATTGACTGTTTGCGCTTGACATGCCTCATTTTCATAAAAAAAGGTCCAATGATTCCTCCAGTCCAAAATCCACACCACACAGTGACACGTTGAGGATACATTTGCTTCTCGTGAATCACTCGAGGATTTTCCTCTCCCCAAATGCGACAATTCTGCCTATTGACGAAGCCATCAAGATGGAAGAAGATTATTTTATCGGCAAAATCAGCATTTTCATGTTGTCTCTCCAATACACAATTAACGAACTCCCTTCGCTGTCCATGCTCAACTGGCTTCAGTTCCTGAGTATGCATGAAGATGCAAATCTTTCGTCAAAATTCGCTGCATAGTGGATTTGGAGACACCAATTTGCTGAGCTCGGTATCGAATTGAAGGGAATGGAGTTTGAACGACATCATCACGTACAGCTGCGACATTTTCGGTCGATCGACCTGGTTGAAGGCACGTTATTGTCTTTACATCACTCTTTTGGAGCAATATTGTAACCCCAAATTGATCGCAATTTGCGAACTGTAGCCGCAAATTTTCACCATTTGGTAAAATAATTTCACAATGAGAATGCGTTGTTCATTCGTGTAGCGCTCCATTTTTACTAACATCGTACCTTCTACTAGCAAAGAATAACAATTGTTCAAATGTCAAACAATGACACTTCGAATGGCGTCAAATTTAAATCTTGCGTTCTTGTTGGGACACCCTTTATTTAGAACGATATTTTACGATACCACACATGGCACGAAGGATAGAAATAGAGAAATATTTATTATTTATACTGGCCATAATACAATTTTGTATGGGGTAATTTTATATTTCATATCTTGATAAATGTGTTCATGACGTCTGTGAATAAGTAGAAAATCAAAATTATGTCATTCTTACCATACTATACCAAACACTCCATATGCATAGAATGGAGCCTGATAACCAATGGAATCTGCCAGAAGGCCAGATAATGGCAACCCCACCACCACACCGGCATAGGAACCGCTGAAGGCTAAAGTGGCTAAGCGCGAACGTTCCATGGGTGGAGCCCAAAAGCGCCAGATACCATGGCAAGCGGGATAAGTAACACCCTACATACAGAAAAAAAGAAAATGATAACAAAATGTTATACAGCAGAGGATTTAAAGGTCTTAAATAATATACGAAACAGATACCAAAAAAAAAAAAACTTTTCATTCCCAAACAAAAGGATAAAAAGATTACCTTTTATAAACGATTAAAAGAAATATAAACTAAACACTTCATTTAGGTAATAGAGAAAAACCCCTGAACTCCTCAAAACATATTTAATAAAAATCACTCAACACATGTTTGTTAAGGCTTAAAAAAATCTTCATAAAGATGTTTTATTCTTTTTTTTCGATCAAAATCTTATCAAAGAGAAAAGCTACAAACAAAATAAATCCTTCAAAGAAAAATAAAGAAAAAATGGTCTATAAATGATGTCATAGCTGAAAAGAAAACCAATTTCCATTTGCTTTAACCCCGCAAATCCCCCCGCCCCTTTGTGGCGTCATATCATATTACTCACCTCGAATAATCCCTGTAGAACTCTTACACATATCACCACATGGCCGTGCATCAAAGTCATCGCAAATGGCACAAATAAATGCAATGTGGCCGAACTGGCAATCGACAGCCCGAATATCTTGTTGGCGGGAAATTTCGATGCAATAAAACCACCCGGTATTTGAGTAACCAAATAGCCCCAGAAAAATGACGAATCCACATGACTCTCTGTGGCCACTGTCCAGTTCATGAATGCTGTCTGCAAGGATACAATAAGAAATGTGAAATAGAGTTTAATACCAGTGACGGCAACGGAAGTGACATCTCATTTATGTCTTATGCGAAAATAAATCTTTCTATTCAATTATTTTTGCTTTTTTTTTTTATTCATTTTCTTCGTTGGATGGAAGGGGATGGCGTTGAAAGAGATTTATTTGAATGAATAGTGTTATTTTTATGCCAGAATAAATCATATAGGGAAACGATGTGCTATTGTCCTTTTGGGGGGAGCGTTTGATGTTTTGTTATGTTAAAAAAAGGATCTTAAATGTATTTCCTGTGTCTCAGTTATGGCATACTCGTATGTATATGATAAATATGTTCCTTTTGTAGCAATGCTTAATAAGGATATTCAGCTTAAATACAAATATGCAATATCTTTTTGTTTAACAAAATATGAAGAGATCCAATCAACCACAAATTTAGCGAATCATATCTGTTTATAGTATTCAAAGAATATAACTTTGTCCAAATGCTTCATAGCCGCATGATGACTGTTTCACTATTCTAGGATTCCGGAAGATTTCTTCCCACGCATTTTCCTTAAGTCGACTCATAGAAAATGAATTCAATACATACAAGAGCAAAATTCACATTCAAGAGCAAATAAATTCAAAATTATGGGAAAAATTTTAAAAATCGTACGAAATATTTAAAATATTGTAAATATTAAAAGAATTCTAAATATTCCACATATTCGAAACGTAATATTAGAAATATTAAATTTGTTTTGGGGAATGTGATTCATACATGAATGACTGGATATTTTTCGAGTCTACGCTATCAAGAAGTAAAGCTTATTAAATTAAGAGTTTCATATGCATAAGATTTGAAAAATCGTACCGTTCAAACGGTTATAGTATTTCTTATTAAATGTCATTCCACTTTCTACAAATTTACTGAGTCATATCTGTTTATAGCATTCAAGGAATATCAGTTTATCTATATGCTTCACAACTCAATGACGACTACTTGACATTAGTAGGGTTCCGGAAGTTTTCCTTCCAGGCATCCTCTATAAGTCTATTCATAGAAAATGGAAGAATATTTGAAACATACAAGAATTTAGAGCAAATTCAAAATTTTCCCAAATATTCAATAAATTCAAAATTATGGAAAATGTAAATATTAAAAGAATTCTAAATATTTAAAATATTCGAAGAAAATATTCAAATTTTTTTGCGAAAGCGCTTCACGCATGAATAATCGAATATTTTTCGAAAGAATCAAGAAAGAATTCTTCTTGAGTTGAGACTTTCTTATACATAAGATTTAAAAAATCGTACTATTCAAACGATTATAGTATTTCTTATTAAGTATTATTCCACTTTCCACAAGTGGAGTCATATTTGTTTATAGCATTCAAGGAATATCAGTTTATCTATATGCTTCACAACTCAATGACGACTAATTAACATTAGTAGGGTTCCGGAAGGCTTCCTTCTAGGCATCCTTTGTGAGTCTATTCATAGAAAATGGATGAGTATTTGAAACAGTGAGCAAAACCTTGACATTTGATCGAACTTGGCGTGCTTTTTTTGGTCTTGGCTCTCCTGGACTCTTCCATTGGAATGATTGAGCTTTGGTTTCGATGTCATAAGCATAAACCCATGATTCGTCACCCGTTATGACCTTTTTAAGCAAATCTAGATCATCGTTGACGTCATTCAACAATTGCTGAGCGATGCTCATGCGACGTTGTTTTTGGCAAAAATTCAGCAATTTTGGAACGAACTTCGCTGCCACACGCTTCATGCCCAAAATTTCGCAAAGGTTTGCATGGCATTAGGCAACCAATCTTCAAAACCTTCTCTAATTGTGATTCGAACAATTTTCTTCACTTTCTCAATATTTTCATTTGTTGTTGATGTACTGGGGCGTCCAGAGCGAGCGTCGTCATTCACATCTTCTCGACCTTCTGTGAAAAACTTGTACCACTTGTAAACATGTTTTTGACTCAGAGTACTATCACCGCATGTCACTGTCAACATTTCAAGTGTTTTTGAGCACTTAATCCCATTTTTCATAAAATATGATGCAATTTCTTTGATCCATTTTTTTCGATAGCGCAAATTCGCCGAACATGCAAAACACTTGTCTTATTTATGCCTCTCACAGACAAACTAAACATGCTATATGGATAAAACCGTCAACATATCTTCGAGACAAGTGTACCAACATAAAAAAATAATAATAATCGAAAGTCGAAAATACGTAGCCCGCGAAATTTTGAAAATTCATTTTATTTTTTTAACACACCTCGTACATGTAATAGCTGCGAAACTTAGGCAGGTTGATTCTCGGATATCAGAGTTAGTTTACAAAGCAAATTGTTTACTGTGCGAGGGTTGGAGCGTAGGTCATTGTAATAAATGTGATATTCACGTGCCGCAGTTTTGGCGAACAGCTAATATTCTATATATTTTCGAAATTTGTCAGATTGCACTGCTGTTTACTGTTTCCTAGGACGCAACATTATTTCAATAGAATAGAAACATTTCTTATTTTAAATTCTTGCCAATTCTTTACGTTTTGTAGCTAAGCAAATTTGTTGCACATTTCTAAGGTTTCCGTTCCATAAAAATATAAAAAAATCATAAAAGCCGGAACGTAATGCATCCATTAGCAACAACAGTAACAATAAAAATAGTATACTCCCATTAGTCCTAATGCAAAGTATTAGAGTGAATGAAAATCTATTTCGAAAATAACAATAGAAACTCTAAAGCTTCATTTACACAAAAATATGAGTATTATAAACAATTTGAGCTCTTACAAAGTTTCAACACAAAGGAGTTTCTCTGAATTTCCAAACAGGAAAGGAATCGAAAACATCCTGTTGCCCAAACACCCAAAATATGCATATCCTTTTCAGAGCATGTAAATACTGTTGCCGTTGACAAAAAATGCCCTGAAGCCATTATTAATGAGCGTGATGGAATTATATTTAGTACTTCTACTGAAAAGACTAGAAAAAACTGAAATGTATTGTATGTGGATGTGATCGCCTGCATTTCCACCCTATTTGAAATGCTACAATTTGTTCGAAATGGAGGACAATGGCAAAGTGTAATGTGCGATATGTTGATTGAAACGTGACTTTGGCTTGGCGTAATTTGGATATGTTGTTTAATGTGTGTTCAACTACATTTACATGTCAAACATTAATTGTCATGCATGCATGTCAGTTTGAATAATTTCATTTGGTAACCATATTTTAGGAAATGAAATCAATATAATTAACGCTATCGTTTCACCAGTAATTAGCTTAATTTCATTTTAAACAAATTCAATGCTGTGGGAGAATGACACAGCAATGTTTGCCTTTTAATCTTACTTACACCATTATGTTCCCCTTTAAGTTTAGCTGCTGACATGTTACATCTCATACCGAATGCTATCATGAATCCTATACACGCCATCGTAGCGATAGTATAGCGCGCCGACATACAAGGACATTCCGCCTTGCAATACTTGTCGATTTTCCTAAGGGGTGGTCTTTCGATTTCCTCAAATGATGCTGGTGAATCGGGTCTATCATCATCGTAGGGGACACCACCGCCTGGACCTTCGCCCTCACGTTCGCCGCCGGCCATTTCTTCGTAGCCGCCATGACCGCCATGATAGCCTTTGGAGATTTCGAAATTTTCAAAATTAGGTTTTATGCTGGAAGGAGAAGGAGATGGAATATAATTATAAAATATTATTTATAAAATATTAAATAACTATAAATTGAAAAAATATTAAACCATAATTTGGCAATTTAAATTAATCTTTAAGTGTACTCAAGGTGGTTTGGCACACAGATACTAATACGGATACGGACTAATAATAACGCCATAACACAACCCCTTAATTAAGCAACACAAATGTGTCATCCTATCATGAGAATGTCGTAACTATAAAAGAAATTAACATAAAGTAAAAAGCTGCTTGGCTAAGCCGCCCTGATGCCCTATTAAAGGTTAAAAGGATGTTCTACCACCACCCACATTTTGTAAAAAAAATGTTATGGGAATTGATCATATAAAGAGCCCGCTTAAATGGATTGCCAAAATTATTTTTGTCATTAAGTTGGCAAATATACTGCAGCAGATGTAAGCGCCATCTACCGGTTAGTTTGTTGACAGTGCTCGATTTTCTCAGCTCATCTCAACTGTGTTTTGTAATTTTTACAATGAATAAAAATATCGAACAGAAAATTAATGTAAAATTTTACATTGCAAACGGAATTTTGTAAGTCAAATCGATGAAAGTCATACAAAGTGCTTGCGGTGAATCCACATCGTCAAAAATACGAATATATAAGTGGTACACTGCATTCAAAAGAGGTCGTGATGTAATGAAATATTTGCTTCGCTTCAGTCGGTCATTAGCGTATTCAATTGAAGTTGACATCGATAAAGAGATGGAAATTGTTACTGGAAACAGTCATTTAAGTTTAAGAGAAGTATCCGCTGAATTTTCTATGTCCATTAAATCAAATATTGTCATTTTACACCGCTGTTTAGGTATGAAACGCGTTCTCACTCGGACTCGTTCGGAAAAACCTACATTTTCTTAAAAATCCTGGAAACATCGCTGAAGATAATGCTAAAATGAGCTTATTCCTATCCCATAAGACGCATTATAATAGGTCATTAGACATGGGTTTTTGTGAGTTTAATATGCAAACCAACCAACGGATTTGGAATGGTGCCTTCCAACTGGGCTGAATCGAAAACATGACGATTAAGTCGATTAAAAGTTAAGGTAATGTTGACTGTTTTTTTTTCTTTTTTGTCGAAATTCTTGGTGGAATTCTTGCCATAAGGTCAGACTATAAACAAAGAATATTATGTGGGCGTTATGCATCATTTGAGAGATTAAATTTCGTCGAAAAAAGCCAGATTTGGAGAAAGATAACATATGGACTTTGCATTACGATGCCGCAGCATCTTATAAGGCCCTCATCGTGAACGAAATGCTGTTCAAAAACTCTACATGATGTGGCTCCCACGGACTTTTTTCTCTTTTTAAAACTCAAATTACTACTTCGAGGCTTCCGTTTTCAGTAGATGAAAGACATAATAGAGAATTTGAGGCGAAAACTGAAGTCTTTTACGGAAAATGCATTTGAAAAATGATGTGACAGTTGGCATATTCGTCGGCATAAGTGTACTATTTCGAAATGGTCCTACTTTGATACCATAACTTACAATAAATGTAATTTCATTTCATTTCATTTCAGTTATTTACGTCTATGAACATAAAAATCCTTACAGGCTATAAATTGACAAAACATATTTCAAAAAAGTTATGTAAATATGTAAATTATTTTATTTTAAATATCTAAAAAGAAACAGTTTAAAGTTATTTCTAGACATACAAAACTCTAGGTGTTGAATTGGGTTGGGTTCATTTCTTGCGATCCCATTTAGGATATTGACTTCAATAAATCCGCGATTCAAAGCACTATACTGGGCATAATTTGTGGAATGGCGTGTTATATTAAGTATATAATGATATCTAAGTGATCCCGGTGAAACATACATACATACGGTACAAGCGACAATAATTCAGAATAACCAGTTATACTAGCTATTATATCGAGTACAAATAACAAGTTTGGTATCGTGGAGCGTATTTCCACATCAACGTCAACTTTATTAATTGCTCAAAAATGTACAAAGTTGCTCTATTTATACTAAAATGACTTTTTCCAGAAAATGCTATGATATTTCAGAGAGAACACATATTTACATAATGGGTGCAACAAAGACAAACATATTTACAGAATAGTGTTGTACATCATAGACTTAATTCTAGAATGTTCTTATATACAAAACAAGTGAAAAGGATAGCAATAGACCAAACAATGGGAACGAGAGGAACAAACACAACTTATTGTCGTAAACGTAATTCTAGAAAAACCCACCCACAGATAAAGAGGGAAAAGAGATTACATATGTCATACTTGAATGTTCTAGGCGCAGTTTTGATGATCTTTCTAGAGTATATACTTATACAATTTACACTCATATACTACACAAGGTATGATAAATACGGCGATATTGCAATGGCTGTAAGCCCAGTAACCAGCATCTGGAAATATAAGAAGGCACAAAATCACCAAAGTTAATTGAAGAGAGAGCAAATTTCAGAAAGACCCGCTGAATTCTTTCTATGCATCATATATTGACTTGGCAAAGGGGACTTCAAACAATAGAGACATATTCAAACTTTGATCTTACATAGGAAGTATACGCTATTTCTAAGGTATGTGGATCAGTGAAATCGGAACAATTTCTTCTAATATACGCTAGCATAGAATAAGCTTTAGGGTTAATATAATTATTTGCGAGTTAAAAGTCAGGGCCGCATCAAAAACAACACCTGAATCCATTTTAGTTTCAGCAGTGAGAAGCCTGTAATCACCAATTTTGAAAACCAGTTTAATTGGATTACGAGACCTTAAAAATGAAATATGGACACATTATGATAGATTTAACGAAAGTGTACTTACTTATAGGGTGATATTTTAAGATTTAAGTTTTTCAGGTTGGCAGCACTGGTTGGTAATGGCGTTCAAACGTCATCTGTCAAAGTGAAAAGTGTACAGTACTCGTATACTCTGTCATTTCATCATAGAAAGACTAACAAACGAGCAACGATTGCAAATCGTTGAAATTTATTATCAAAATTCGTGCTCTGTGAAAAATGTGCATCGTTTGATAAGACCCTTTTCGTCGTCATAATCAACATGCTGAATCAACAATTCGTGCTGATATCTCCAAATTTCGCACCAAATTTACTTTGTTGGACATAAAACCATTGACTCGCATGCGTAGAGTGCGTACCAAAGAAAATATTGCAGCAGTAGCGACCAGTGTTAATGACGATCGTGAAACGTCAATTCGTCGCCGTTCTCAGCGATTGGGCATGTGTTACTCAACCACGAGGAAAATTTTACACGTCGATTTGGGTTTGAAAGCCTATAAAATTTAACTCACGCAAGAATTGAAGCCGAATGACCTACCACGACATCTAATTTTTTGTGAATGGGTCTAACAAAATCTCAATGAAAATCCGCTCTTTTATCGAAAAATTGTGTTCAGCGTTGAGGCTCATTTCTTGCTGAACGAATACGTACACAAGCAAAACTGTCGCATCTGGAGTGATGAACAGCCACATGCCATACATGAATTATCGATGCATTCCGAAAAAAACGACAGTCTGGTGTGGTTTATGGGCTGGTGGCATCATCGGTTCATTTTTCTTCAAAGACGACCGTGGAAGAAACGTTACCGCCAACGGCGAACGATATCGAGCCATGATACGCGATTTTTTTTTTGCCCCAATTGGCTGAGTTGAACTTGGTTGACATGTGGTTTCATCAGGACGGTGGAACATGCCTCACTGCTCGTGAAACAATGGATATGTTGAGGGATGAATTTGGTGAGCAGCTTATCTCTCGATTTGGCCCCCAAGATCTTGCGATTTAACGCCTCTTGATTATTTCTTGTGGGGTTATGTCAAGTTGTTAGTCTGTGTGGACAAGCCGAACACTATTGAAGCCTTACAAGATAACACAACACGCGCTATTCTTGTGACAAAAAATTGGACCTTCCGAATGGACATTTTGAGACGGAGCCGCGGACAACATTTATATGAAATTATCTTTAAAAATTAAATGGTAAAGACTAATTTATGGATTCCAATAAAAATTTTAATTTAATTAATTAATTTTTAATTTAATGTAAATTTGAGTATTTTATTCGATTTAAAAAAAAATTAGGATTAAAAAATCACCCTTTAAATCGTTTTGAAGATCTAGGGGCTCAGAAATTTAGAATTTTAGTGATATATTTTAAAGTCATCTGCATATAAAAATTTTACTTTTTCAAAACAGTTAGAAATATCTTTTGTAAATAAATTAAACAACAAAGGTCTCACGCCAGATGTTTTCAAATGTGGAAGAGATTCGTAATCACTAATAATGACTTTGCATATTTTGTTTGACAAATACGATTTAACCACTTTAACATCAAGGAATGAAGTACCATACATTGCAGTTTAGCACAAATTATACTGTGGATAGTTTATGAAACACTTTTGCGAAATCGGTGTAAACTGTTTCAACTTGAAGTCCAAGTTCAAATGATGAAACACAATATTCTGTGAAACTAGTTAAATTTGTTGTGGTAGATCTACCTGAATAAAATCCATGCTAAGATGGTGATATAATCGATTTTGTAAGTAAAGATAATTACCTATAAATTATATATTCAAAAATATTCGAAACATTTGTTAGTTTAGAAATCGGCCTGTAACACGTAGCAATATTTTTGTTACCATCTTTAAAAATTGGTGTTATGGACGCCGACTTCCATTAATCAATAAAAATGCCTTCCTTTAATGAAGAGTTAAAAATATATTAAAGTGCAAAGATTAGTCAGAATCCGATTTATAGTTGGCTTTTAAAATGCATCATTCCGTCGTGCACCTCATCCTCAATAAGTTCTAGGACACCAATGTCTAGCATGTCAAACAGATTTGACTATCTAGCTGTATGGTTCGATGAAGGTGCAAAATCGGATTTAAAAAAATTGGCAAACAAATATCATGATTGAGGGAATTTCTGAAACACTCCGTTTCGAATTAACGATGCAATATAGATTAATTATATAATTTTTTTTTTAAGAAATTAAATTCTCTCCGATAATATAAAAATTTTTCATGACTTCCCACATTTCCAGATTCGGTAAACTTTTAAATCGATAATATTTATTTTGTATTTTATTGAACGATTACCTATATTTTTTTGGCAGAATGTATATACTCTTGAAATTGAACACTAACAACTTTCTTAAATTATTGAGATTACAGTGTAATCGATAAGAGCTTAAGTCAACCTTCCTGTAGCCTTGCATATCTAAGCTTCGGCAACATTATAATTCATACTTATAAACCTGTAAACACTGATCTTTTCTAATGCTATACAATTCTACCGTCTTCTTTTAATTAAACTTGTTGCTTCTGTGCGCGTATACTGTGTCCCAATACCAAAAAGATTTTCCTTCTCGTCACCCTGAAAAAGAATCCAATTAATCTAACGTAACTCTCTATGGAGTACATAAATATTTTCGCACTGTTAAATCGTCATCATTACTGCGGTGATGGAACTTAAGCGACAAACAACCCTTACTCACCTTCTCCAGACAATCAATAACCTCATGAAACCCTGTTCGCTTAGAAAACCAAAACCAAATGTAGAAATCACCAAGGATTCGTAATGATTGCCTCACAACTGAGGCATCTAGCCAAGGTGTAGGCGAGAGTGGAAACAGACGTGTTCAATTGAAATAAAATGCAATTTTATTAAGTGCTACTGAAACTGATGCGGCCATAAAGAGTCACCATGTCTTCGGATGCCGGTATAGTATCGTCACTTTTTTACCACAACATAGGAGGGTTGAAGGAATATTTTTATTGATAGTTGTTGATAGAATCATTTCTCTTATTCGACATGATTGCAGTGATTTCATTTCCTTTGTGACTTTTTTACGCATTCAGGTTAATGACATAAAATTGAGTTGAGCCATTTGGGATATGTGGATTATTTTATCGAGATTTTGATGACAAAAGGTTAAAGGAAAAGGTCCATAATAACCGACGGAAAATACATTTGAAAACGAAAAATATATTTTACCGCAACTTGGGCAAGGAAACGTTGAAAAAATTTGGGGGGACAAATTTGCTTGTGATCAATGAATGGGATATAGAAGGAGGCCTTCTCACATCCATTGAGCTTGCACGCATTTGAGCTTGCACGCATTGAGCTTGCACTCAATGAAAGAAAATCTACGCTTAAGGAAGATTCGAAACGATAGTTTCAAAAGCTTTCACCAGAACTAGCGATTACTCGACTACTCGTAGTCGAGACGCTTATATAGGGTGATTTTTTAAGATTTAAGTTTTTCAGGTTGGCAGCTATGGTTGGTAATGACATCCAAACGTCATCTGTCAAAGTGAAAAGCGTACAGTATACTCTGCCATTTCATCATGGAAAGACTAAAAAACGAGTAACGATTGCAAATCGTTGAAATTTATTATCAAAATTCGTGCTCTGCAGCAAATGTGCATCCTTTGATATGACCATTTTATGGTCGTCATAATCGACCTGCTGAATTAACAATTCGTGCTGTTATCTCCAAATTTCGCACCAAATTTACTTTGTTGGACTTGAAACCATCGATTCGCATGCTTAGAGTGCGTACCGAAGAAAATATTGCAGTCGTAGCGACCAGTGTTAATGGCGATCGTGAAATGGCAATTCGTCGCCATTCTTAGCAATTGGGCATGTGTTACTCAACCACAAGGAAAATTTTACACGTCGATTTGGTTTTGAAAGCATATAAAATTCAACTCACGCAAGAATTGAAGCCAAATGACCTACCACGACATCTAATTTTTTGTGAATGGGCCTAACAAAATCTCAATGAAAATCCGCTGTTTTATCGACAAATTGTGTTCAGCGTTGAGGCTCATTTCTTGCTGAACGAATACGTACACAAGCAAAACTGTCGCATCTGGAGTGATGAACAGCCACATGCCATACATGAATTACCGATGCATCGCGAAAAAACGACATTCTGGTGTGGTTTATGGGCTGGTGGCATCATCGGTTCATTTTTCTTCAAAGACGACCGCGGAAGAAACGTCACTGTCAACGGCGAACGATATAGGGCCATGATACGCGATTTTTTTTGCCCCAATTGGCTGAGTAAAACTTGGTTGGCATGTGGTTTCATTAGGACGGTGCAACATGCCACACTACTCGTGAAAAAATGGATATGTTGAGGACTGAATTTGGTGAGCAACTTATCTCTCGAGTTGGCCCTGTGAGTTGGCCCACAAGATCTTGCGATTTAACGCCTTTTGATTATTCCTTGTGGGGTTATGTCAAGTCGTTAGTCTCGTATGTGAATACAGGCCGAAATGCTCGGAAAAGTGACGAAAAATTGGACATTCCGAATGGACATTTTGAGACGGAGCCGCGGACAGCACTTACATGAAATTATCTTCAAAAATTAAATGGTAAAGACCAATTTCTCGATTCCAATAAAAAATTTTAATATATGATGCAAATTTGAGTGTTTTATTCGATTTTTAGAAAGAAAAAAAAATACAATAAAAAAATCACCCTATAGTTTTGATTGCGCATTATAGTAGATCTTGTATCCAATACTCGCGTGCTTGCGCTGAGTGGTCGGTCACCGCAATACCTTGCGTAACAAATTAGTTCCTGGGAGTAATTTATGGGAGAGTTTCTCGAATTAAGTTTAAATAGAATCACTAAAATTTGTGGAATCACTATCAATAACGACTTCGAATGTCAGTCTGAGTAGGCTTTATTAGAAATGTGGTTTACTTGATTCAATCGAGTGGATTGTATGAGGTGGTCATAGGCATATCGAAGTGAGTCTTTTAAAGGGTGTCCAAACAAGAAGCAAGATTTAAATGACTGATGCAGCAATTGAATTGTTTCTCTGGCTGTATGACATGTGGCGCCCTCTTATTGAAACCACATGTCCTCCACATTCATTTCTTCAATTCTAGGCACGAAAAAACTGGTTATCATTTCACTATACCGAACACCATTGACTGTTTGCACTTGATATGCCTCATTTTCATAAAAAAAAGGTCCAATGATTCCTCCAGCCCAAAATCCACACCACACAGTGACACGTTGAGGATGCATTTGCTTCTCGTGAATCACTCGAGGACTTTCCTCACCCCAAATGCGACAATTCTGCCTATTGACGAAGTCATCATGATGGAAATGGGCCTCGTCACTGAAGATGATTTTATCAGCAAAATCAGCATTTTCAAGTTGTCTCTCCAATACCCAATTAACGAACTCCCTTCGCTGTCCATGGTCAGCTGGCTTCAGTTCCTGAGTCAATTGAACTTTGTATGCATGAAGATGCAAATCTTTCGTCAAAACTCGCTGCATAGTGGATTTGGAGACACCAATTTGCTGAGCTCGGTGTCGAATTGAGGTGGATGGAGTTTGAGCGACATCATCACGTAGAGCTGCGACATTTTCGGTCAATCGACCTGGTCGAAGGCGCGTTGTTGCCTTTACATCACTAACAGACCCAGTTTTGGCAAATTTATCTTTTAATCTCTTTACAGTTGACTCTTTTGGAGCATTATTGTGACCTTAAATTGATCGCAATTTGCAAACTGTAGCCGCAAAACTTGCACCATTTTGGTAAAACAATTTCACAATGAGAATGCGTTGTTCATTCGTGTAGCGCTCCATTTTTACTAACCTCGTACCTTTTACTAGCAAACAATAACAATTGTTCAAATATCAAACAATGACACTTTGAATGGCGCCAAATTTAAATCTTTCGTTCTTGTTGGGACACCCTTTACATGTAAATATTTTTTTATATACATCAAACTTGTTTCTATTCCATTTCCATCTTGGAAATGACACAAAACAAAATGGATAGTAAAATTTATAATGAAATTCAAATGAGGGCCTTATCCGAAGCGCTTTACTTTGAATTTTCATTGGTCAGTTTCGAAAGGATTTGTAGAAGTCAATTTACAGTCAAGTTTCGGCCGAATTTCCTGAACTACATTTTACGTTGTAGGTGTTGTCGGCACATATCTTAGATACTTTTTATGATTTTCCAATCATAAAAGCTTTTGCTTTCATTTCTCCCATTAAAATAATGAACCTTCAAATTAAAAGGCGATCCTTTCCGACAAAATAACAGTCACAGCATACAAACAACGATATTAAAATAGAAAGAAATATCAACCTTAATAATTTACGTTATATTCATAACATATTTAGATATACCTCCATACTCATTCTAATGATAACACAAAAAAAAGATAACTCTCCAAGAGTTATGTGAAATTTATACCATCATAAATAAATTTCCTATAATTTGTTACCATTTCCATCAATTCATCCAATTATGCTATGACAATCACATAAAATAGATTTCTCTTGAATTTCCCCAAGTTTTTTTTTTTTTTTTTGTTTGCGTCAACTTTTCCAATTCGACCAGACTAGTGGCGCCTGTAAGTTTTAATCTTTTGGCTGCCACAAAGTCTGCAAAATGTTTTCAAGTTTCAGCGAAAGCATCAACGGCAACATCACGCATAAAAATGTTAAACTCGTAAGCGTGATGGCGTCAGACAGACTGGCATTAAGAGCTACAAAAAGGAAAATGTCCCCGTTACCAAATAAAACAGACAAACGGCTAAAACAGTGGCAAACATAAATGTATTTGCGCGAAGATTCAAAGAGAATTCCAGAGACAAGAATGAGGCCACCACATACAATTCAGTGAAATTATAACAAAACACAGTCATAAAACAAAAAAAAAAAAAAAAAAAA
>JAHXMU010000658.1:1798924-1847488 GCA_019455685.1 Philornis downsi | reverse complement strand
CCAGAGGCGGCCATTTGAGAGATATCATATTCAAAAATTGATGTAAACAAATCTACTTGGAACAAATTAAATGAATAAGATTGCCAACCGCCAAATTTTTATTTTTTTCTTTGATTTTTTTTTAAAAAACATGGGTCCGTCGAATATGGGCAACCCTGTACATGAAATTAAATTAAGAAATTGAAGAAATTTTCAATGTCAGGGAAGGAGAACCATTTTCATAATGAATCAATATTTGGGATATTTGATGAATAACATGTTGACTTTATATTTTAAAATAATTCAATATGTGCAACGTATGTGAACCTTAAGTAGATATCACAGTATAAACGCCTGCACACGGCATGACAATTATTTATTATAGTACCTTAGTCGACCTTTATGAATTACAAATCAAAAAGTGTTAACGCTTATTCCCGTTTCGACTTATCACTTAAAAATTAATAAATTGTCCATCGTCAGCACCTTATGCTTCTTTCACTTTCGTTTCTAACACAACCATTTAATTGCATTCCAAATCATTCACTTGTAGATTCACATATCACTTAGACAATCCTGTAGCAATAACTTGAACACGATTATCATCTTTTTGATTTTCCTTGTTTTTATTTATTTGTTTGGAAACTTCTAAATATAAAGATATGTGTGAGTGTAAAAACGAAAATAACGCACTTCATAATCATTTCCTTTTTCCGCTTCAAGTTATTAAATGCACGTGCATGAAACGTGCAAGGAATTCCTTTCCACAACACTTTTGTACCCGACTACAATGGGACGTACTCCATCACCTAGGAGCAGCAGCAGCAGCCGCAGCAGCTGTACAAGCATCAACATCATTGACGTTAACAACATCATTATTATCATGGACTCTATGAATTCTGTTCATTATTGAATCAATGCGAGAAGTTTGAATGGTAGGACATACTTCCGCGTTCGTTGTCGTGCTTTAGGAATGTTCATGCTGCGGTATAACTGAGTTTTACTTCGTCCTTAGAATAACCACTTTGCTCCTTATAAAATGTTTTTAAAGAAATTTATATGTTCCCACAACCATATCGTATATGACTGTATATCGATGAATTGGTTTTGTTTTTTTTTTTCATATCATAACCAGTGAAAGTTATTGTCCTGTTATATCTATAGATATGATGTGATATGATATAGCTGCATATCGCTTTTATCTACATAAAATATCTCAAACATGCCAATAATTTTTTACAACGTTGTCTTTGTCTTTCTTTTGTTTAGCGTTTCATCATCGTCATTTTACTATGCACTTGTATGTGTGTCATCCTCCATTAAATGTTTTTCTTCAGAGTCCTTTTTTCCCTTTTTTTATGTATTTTATGCGCTCGCGTTTTGAGTCTTAATAGCGCGGCGAGACTGGGTCTTAGACGCCAATGTCTGTTTATAACTTTGCCGCCAACTTAAGTTAATTTGCGTGGATGTGCTTAGTTTTATATTTTGGAGGCAATTCTTAAATGTTATAAAGTGAAACAAAGTTTTTCCGGCTCACTGTCTCCTCAAAAATGTAGTTGGTTATAAATGAAAACTGCAATTTTTTAAGCAAATCTTTTTAAGAGTTTGGTTCTTAAATATCAGTTTATTCTTTGAAAACGGAGTAACGCATCAAAGAATGCATCGACATATTTTAACTGATATTTTCAAAATAATTATCTTACACTCTATAAGACTTGTGATGAATTCTCTGAAATAACGATTTGGTTCAAATTTTTTTTCCAACTTAAACATCCATCACATTTTTGGCAGCACATATCGCTCAAGCATGTTTAACAGAGGGATTCGGCCATAAGTCAAAATTGTCAATAAAGTATACGTCAGCAACTCTTTTTCGAATACGAGTACATGGTTCGATTTTGTTCAACTTGTAAATTTGCCCTAAAACTTGGTGTTGAAATAAACGATTTAGAAGAAAACTGATTTTCGGGTGTTGTACAGAATACAAAATGTTCCATTGAAGGCATTTTCTTAAATAGAAATACAGTTAAAGAAATTTTTCTTTAAAAAATATATATATGTGGAGAAACTTTTTCTAGGAGAACTCAGTTTTTTCACAAGAAATTCAAATTTCTCTTAAGGACAGTCCGTTTAAATTTAAACGATAGATGTCGAATGTATTACCAGGCCATTGGTTATATGGATATACTAAATGGTCGTGGCTAAAAACTCCTCCTCTTTACGAGGTGTGTTCAGAAAATAAGGTGAATTTTAATTTTTCTCAAAAAATATTTATTTATTCATCAATTTCTATTTTATCTCCTTCAAAGTAGTCTCCTTCAAATATAATACACTTGTGCCAGCGTTTTTCCCAAACCTCGAAGCGGTTCTGATATGCACTTTTTGGTATGTCCTTGAGCTCTCTTAGCGATTCGGTTTTTATCTCCTATATTTTTATGGGTCTCTTCAATCTTTGAAACAGGAAAAAGTCGCAGGGGGCCAAATCTGGTGAATACGGTGGCTGAGGCATAATAAGGGTGTTGTTTTTGAAAATAATCTCTCACAATCAAAGATGAGTGAGCAGGTGCATTATCATGATGCAAAAGCCATGAATTTTTTTCCACAATTCCGGTCGTTTTTTTCATATTGCTTCACGCAAACGGCGCATAACTTTAAGGTAATACTCCTTTATTGTGGTAAGAACTCCTGATGCACTACGCCATGGTAATGTAAGAAACCAGTGAAGAAAACCTTGACATTTGATCGAACTTGGCGTGCTTTTTTAGTCTTGGCTCTCCTGGACTCTTCCATTGGGACGATTTGGCTTTGGTTTCGATGTCATAACCATAAACCCATGACTCATCACCAGCTATAACTCTTTTAAGCAAATCTGAATCATCGTTGACGTCATTCAACAAATCCTGAGCGAAGCTCATGCGACGTTATTTTTGGTCAAAATTCAGCAATTTTGGAACGAACTTCGCTGCCAAGCGCTTCATGCCCAAAATTTCCGAAAAGATTGCATGGCAAGAGCCAACCGATATGCCGACATTCTCAGCAACTTCTCTAATTGTGATTCGACGATTCTCCATAACAATTTTCTTGACTTTTTCAACATTTTCATCGGTTGTTGATGTGCTGGGGCGTCCAGAGCGAGCGTCGTCATTCACATTTTCCCGACCTTCTGTGAAAAGCTTGTACCACTTGTAAACATGTTTTGACTCAGAGTACTTTCACCATATGCCACTGTCAACATTTTTTGAGCCCTTAATTTTTGAGCACTTAGTTCCATTTTTTACACAAAATTTGATGCAACTTATTTGATCCATTTTTTCGATAGCAGAAAATCGCCGAACACGCAAAACACTTATCTCATTTATGCCTCTAACAAACAAACTAAACATGCTATGTGGATAAAACCGTCAACATATCTTCGAGACAAGTGTACCAACATAAAAAAAATAATAATCGAAAGTCGAATGTACGTAGCCCGCGAAATTTGAAAATTCGCCTTATTTTTTGAACACACCTCTTACATAATACATATAGTAAATTTTCTACCATTCTAGCCATTTTCACGGAATGTCACTTTTAATGATGGATAAAATGTTAAAGAGGTTAAGAAAATGTAGCAAAATTTAAATTTTTTGTGGATGTGGGTTTAGTTGGTATAGGCCGTTTTTCCACTATTCCCCTAACAACAGCGGCTCATGATGTCATAAGTGATGTACTGACAACATCAACTGAGAGTGTCAAAAGCGTATCCTTCCGGTACATACTTATATTAGCTTCATGCATGTTTGTGATGAAAATTTTTTAATAGCGGCGCTTATAATTAGAGTGGTTGCTAGAAAAAATTTTGATTTAAGATAGTTTTCTCTTATATTTACCTAATTAAAAAAGGTGCAATTTTTTAAAACACTAAAAAAAGGACCTAATTTTCTAGAGGTAAGCTCACTCTTTGTAGGGCAGTTTTTCCCCCATCAAATCGATTGTGACCAGTTTTTGGGTTCAACATTACTATGTCTTTGACACGTTTCCGTTCAGAGTTCTGAACAGAAAATAGAACGAACTTTAACAGATACGAACAAAATCGGACTATCAACAATGTATTTACTTTTTGAGTCTCAAATAAGTACTTTCAGTTACAAACGCAATTGTGAACTTAGTATAGCCACCTCATTCTGAACATATAAAAAGAAGCATTGGGAAGGCTTTCTAAGAAAAATGGAAATAATCGAGAAGCGACGGATCGGAAGAGGATGCATTCGTCGTAAGAATTTTGATATCACCCGTAACTGACATGCTGAAAGGCATAAACTCAGATATGAATTTTAGCTGATAGAAAACTTAGACACGCTATCTCGCCATTTAACTTTGTAAGCGACGGAATAACCGAGTGGGGTTCTCCTCCTGGGCAACGTTAGAAATCTGGTTAAAGATACCCAGAGTATGCTGCAAATTTGTAGAGAGAACTGGTATAAATTGTTTGTCTTAGAAAATGGCATAAGTGAAGAAATTACTTAGCCTGCCACCGAACCAACCGAACCCCCATGAGCGGTATTGCGACTGACAAACAACAAAGCTTGGGGTGTCTACTGCCTGCTATTAGAGCTATTTAAGATCTGCGGCGATGAGCTGATAATGAGCTCCAAAACACGATTTGGCTCAAAGAACGTAAGTCGGATGATTAAAATCGAAGCATGTTGAGTTCTTTGTTCAGAATAGGTTTTAGTGGTTTCAAAATCGCTGATCCGGCAAGGCTACTAGCTGTGAAATACCTGTCATCTGTTATTTAGTTAGCGAAAGGTTTGCCATTTACGAATATGGGTCGTTTAACAACCGAATAAAGCGTAAAAATAGTTAAAACTTACTACAAAAGTGGTAATTTAAACATTGACACTTTCCGTACATTACAGAATCATTATGGTCGTCATAATTGATCTATTGTACAAGGAACTGGCAAAATTATAAAGAAAATTTGTGAGACTAGATACGTGCAGAAGTGGTCAGACCTGTGCATCACAGTGAACGCGGTGCCAAAAATATCGCTTCTGTTAGTAAAAGTGTGGCGGATAATTCGACTGTCAATTCAGAGCACTATGGCCGTATGATAACCGACTTTTTTTGGCCTGCGATGGAAGATTATGAACTGGACGATATGTGGTTTCAATTATTACATGAGAAGTTTCCAGAAAACGTAATTTTTCGTTTTGGCGACGTCAACTGACGACGTCAAGATCATGCGATTTGACGCCGTTAGACTTTTTTTGAGAGGCTATGTCAAAGACAGATAATCCCCAAACTTTGGAGCATTTGAAAACCAACACTACGCAAGTTATCGCAAGTTATGTGCAAAAAAGTTGTCGAAAACTTGCTCAAAAGGATCAGACTGCTGCAACCAATCCAGATATGATCATTTAAATGACATTGTATTTCGTACATAAATGGCAAGTTCCAAAATTTGAAACCGAAAAATTGATAACCCGGTATTTGCATATGCTCATAATATTGGTGACATTGACCAATAAAAGTGATCTTAGAAATCGTGCAATCGCTCACAATTGTAGTCAGTTGATGTTATAGTTTATATCCATGAACTATTTGTATTTATTCGAAATCCTCACTTATTATGAATGTTTCTTAAAGTATTTTAAAGGACATGTCTCTCTTCGTAGAAGTTAGCGCACCTTCGCACCTTTATTCACTGATTTGTGTACTAAATAATGTTATTCTTTAAATTGCAAAGACAATACAGATAGAAATCACAGCCCTATACTTTGAACAATAGTGTTCGTTCTTTGTTAAACAAATCAAAAACATTAATATTGAAAAGCGTGGAAAAATCAAGAACATTTCATTTTCACATTTTCGAAATAACAAAAACTCCGCAATATAAAAGACATCAAACTCTTTTAGAAAGTGCTTAGCAAATAATGTCAGTATTTAAACGCGTAAACGCTAGCATTGTCCTCCATAAGATATAACCCACATAATACAAGTTTTTGTCCCGCTCCCTTACTGTATATCTTTATTTTCCCAAAGAGAAGATTTAATATCAGCGTAAATGTGAATATCTCAAGTATTCATTGCCTTTCTAACTTTCAAGAGGCGCCACAAACATTCATTTCGTTGTTTCGTATACGACGTTTTGCTTTATTTCTTTTCTGGCGTTTCTTCTTTTTCACTATGGCTGTCAGCGTCAACACTCAGTTGTGTGTGAGTGTGTTGGCAGCATCAGGATTCAGCAACATCACCAACATCCCGATCCCTGTCTACATCATTGTCGTCGTTGTCATGTCCTGAATACGAAATTAAAATTTCAAGTGTTAATACAGTTAAACGTCGTGGCAACCACACTTGGCTGTTTGTGGAGTTATTTGAATGCCACTGAGTTCATTTGTGTGGGAGAAGGTCCTTGTTGCTGCAAAGGAGTAATTTCGTCGTTGGCAGCAGCGGCGATATCGATATGCTCGTATTCATTAAGTTTTCTCTCTCTCTCACTTAAGTTAGGTGCAAACGCCCGTCACACAAATGTGAATAATGAAATTGAATTGTTTTGTGTAAATTGAATTTCAATTTGTTTCTAATTATTTGAAGATTTCTAATTGAAATTTATCGCCGTAATATGGATAAATGGGAATTCAAATGAGAACAGATGACAAATACGTGCGCGGATAACTATGGGAAAATGTACGGGCCACACTTTTGTCGAAACGGGTATATTGCAAATTTGCTGTAAGTTCATACGGATTATATATTTATTTGTTTCTTTGGAAACATATGAATCTCTTTGAGAAATTTAATCAATAGAAATTTGAGGTAATCAAGAAGATATTTTCCGTTACTGGAATACATAAACATTTTGATACGACGAAGCCGATAGTTTCAATGGAGCAGTCTTTTTTTTAATACGTTATTTTGCATCTTTTAGCTACAGTATGTTAAAAAACTTCCCTGTGCGCTGAAACCACAAAAAATGGAGTACAGACAGATAGGCAAACATGATACATTTAAAACAGCGGCTTCACTCCTTTATAGAATCTTTCCCATTCAACTACTTTTTATAACTCAAGTATGGCACAGTGGGCTCGTTTTTTTGTCATTTCCTATCAACTTCTTGCCTCCTTTATTTAAGTTAATTTGAGCTAGTGCTCATGGCTTGCCTATGTAAATTTTCGATTTAAAATGTCCCCAAAAATAGAAGTTTTCCTCCAACTTTTATTTGATTTCTAAGAACGAATTTTTTCCCATATAAAGCAAATTGTAAAAGCACCATTTCTTATTAATTTTAATAATCTAACTAAAGTTACTATTATTATATTCATAATGTAGCTTGTCATCGTTGTAATATCATTTAATGGTATTATTTGACAAAATTCTGTTTCAACATTTAACTTGATCCTATAACTATATTCAGCACTGTTAAAGTATCTTCTTAGCTCCCAATATCTTAACCCCTGATATAAATCAGACCATCCATATCAAGGCTAAATTGTTGTTGTTGTTGCAGTCACTGAAAGAAGTTGTGCTATGAATATAGTACACTTACGTCTCGACTCACTTGGTTATTGTTTTTTGACTAATGAGAGCATTTACGCTGTATTTTCGTATACGTTGAGTAGAGGTCGTAGTGTATGACTTTCAAAGTAGCGGATTACTTTTATGATCTGCCCAAATATTCAATATTCTTTACTTAAATTCAAAGCACTGTGACAGACACCTATGCCAAATTTCACATCATAAATGCCATTAGTGTTTCAGTTACCCTAAGTTTTGTACGGCGTAAAAAGCAATTTTTGCGATTTTTAAATTTTGATTTTGTTGCATTAAGTTTTCCTTATGGAAAGGAATCTCTGCTACGGAAACATTTACAATGTTATAGAAGACCTTCGTTCGAATGACTTCGTCGGAAAGAAATGCTTCCAAGTGGCAAAAGTGGTTTAAAGAACGCAAAGAACGTATTGGAGGCGCAGAATGACTAAACGACCATCAACCTTTACTGTCGAAAGTCTCGTTCAACAAGTCTTAGATTTGGTGCTTAAAAAACCTTGCCAACCTTGTTGATGATGTTAGCATTTCAAGCACATTAGTCAACTTCATCTTGAAGAATACAAGAGCGATCCCAAAACTAGCCGACCTAAGAAAGAAAACAAAAAAAAGTTGGGAAACATTTCTTAAATTTTTCAACATAATTTCTTTTTAGCTCAATACACTTTTTTCCAACGACATTCAATTGCGTCTATACCCTGTTTATAGAAAGAACTGTCAAACTCTTTTTCATTGTTGGCAAATCTTTTATTACCGAGCCATTTTTTCAAGTTAGGAAATAGAAATTAGTCCGAGATAGATAAAACTACCGAATAAGGCGCGTGATGAAGCAAATCGCATTTTAATTCATTACTTTTGGCCATCACAATAGTGGATGTGTGAATTGGAGCATAGTATTGGTGAAACAACGATTTCTTTTTCGCCATGTGAAACCTTTTTTTAAGTAATTTCATCACCTAATGGCTGCAGTAAATTAGCATAATATTCGTCGTTGACGGTTTTTCCTTTCAGAAGGTAATCAACGAAAGTAATCCCATGCGCATTCCAAGAAACAAACGCCATGACCTTGCCTGCAGATGGAACTGTATTTGCCTTTTTTGGGCACGATTCACCCATTTCCAATCCACTACTTTGACGGTTGCTTTGTTTCATGTGTGAAATAGTTTACCCATGTCCGATCCATGGTTATAATCCGCCGCAAAAATTCGGCTTTATTGCGTTGAAACATCGCCAAACACTCTACTGAAACATCTTCATGACGCTGTTTTTGCTCTATTGAAAGCAAGCGCAGCACCCATTTTTCTCATTTTGAAATCTTTGGTCAATGAAATGCCTATCATTTCAGCTAACTCACGCAGCTTCAGCCGACGACCATCCAGTACCATTTTGTGGATTTTCTTAACCGTGTCTGGCATGGGCACCTCAATTGGTCGACCACTATAATCTTAGCAGCTCTTAACCATGTCTGGCATGGACACCTCAATTAGTCGACCACTATGGTTTCGCCTCGTTTAAACTCTGCTACCCAACATTTTATTGTCGTAAACAAAGGAGCAAACTCGTCCAGAGTAGAAGCTAACTCTGTTTTAATACTGGTTGGACTGAGACCTTTCAAATGAAAATATTGCATTAAGTAACGATGATGAAACTTAAAACATATGTTTTATAAGGTTGCCACTTTTCACCAATAATAATTTTTTGTGATTATCTGCCATGTTTGGAAAATAATAACGATGACGTAAAATATTCAAAGGGCCTATTTAATATTTCATTCTTATTTTAATCATTTACAAAAAAAAAAAAAAAAAAAAAATGTCTTAAAATTGACGGCTAGCGAGAGAAAATGTTTTACAATTTTATGGCAGATCAAATTTCACTTAAAGTTACTTAAATGATGTTGTAAAAAAGTTTCAACGAAATCATAGCTTTATGTGTGTTTTATTTAACTTTACTTTTGAAATGGATAAACCTTCAATTTACATACATCATTTAGATCGATTTAAGGAGATGCATCAAAATTGTCAACCCATTTTAGAAAATGTTCAATAAATATATTGCCGACATCTTAGAATATAATTTGCCATTGTTATCCAGAAATCCTTATCGTACTTTTTTAAAACAAGAACGAAAAATCATCTCTAAAATATTACATGATCCAAATACCCCCTAAAAATAGGTAGTGGAAGTGCATCCATAGGATATTGCATTTTAATTTCATATATTTTTTAGTTCTTTTCAATAAAATTCCTTTTTGTGGGA
Source organism: Philornis downsi (assembly GCA_019455685.1). NCBI lineage: Eukaryota > Metazoa > Arthropoda > Insecta > Diptera > Muscidae > Philornis > Philornis downsi. The sequence goes on along the minus strand of JAHXMU010000658.1, from coordinate 1,837,720 downwards.
GATCATTATTAAAAATGAAATCTGAAAAAGATTCATACAAAATAAATTAGAGGATACAAATTGGACCATACAGTGGGAAGAATTTATGTATACTCGTACTTCAGATGATTTTGCTTAAAAAAGGACTAAGGACAACTAGAAATAAGTTGAAGGATGGATTAACGGTTTCATCAATATATAGCAAAATATATGGTACAATCTTTATCCATTTCGGTCTGAATTTTGCGGCTTCATCTATAGTAACTATACGGTGTGGGAATAATCCAACCCAAAGCAAAAACCTCAATTTTGTTTTATAGCGTAAAGAGTTTTAGGCGCGCCCTTAATAACTTTAACATACTCTTATTGCCAAGTTACATTTTCCAGCAGCTCTCAGTTTTTACGAATGCAATAGCTTCTCGAAGATCACTTGTGCAAGATTCTCATTAAATTGTTAAGATCAAGCTGAGTTGATATTCCTGGATTGAGTTGTACACTCAACAATCGTTTCCGTTGATCGCCATATGACGTCGGATGCCGTGGAGTTGTTCACTTCCTGGCCAGCCTTAAGAACATTTTGCAAAAATTTGGGTACGCTGCGCGAGGTGGATGCTTCTTTTCTTCCTAAAAATTCTTTTCAACAAACGAACGTTTTGAGCAACAGAGCTCTGGAAATAAGTTGACTCATTTTGTTCCGCGGGACTGTCAATGTCAGTATAACGTATCATTCAAAAAGATTCTTGCACATGGGCCACCCTGTATATACCATGAAGAAAATGGAAAATTTTATTCTAACCTTGTGTGGTAAAAATATTTCAGAAATATCGGTTATAGTCATTATTAATGAAAATAATGTTCTCGTCATTATAATATTAAGTGATCAGAGGTCTATGTTTGCTTTACGAAAGGGTGATTTTTTAATCGTAGTTTTTTGTTTTTATATCGAATAAAACGCTCAAATTTGCATCATATATTACAATTTTTAATTAGAATCGATAAATTGATCTTTGCTATTTAATTTTTAAAGATAATCTCATGTAAATGTCCGCGACTCCGTCTCAAAATGTATATTCGGAAGGTCACATTTTTCGTCACTTTTGCGAGCATTTCGACCTGTATTCCACAAAAAATGCATGTTATGTTATCCTGTAAGGCTTGAATAGTGTTTGGCTTGTTCACATAGACTAACGACTTGACATAACCTCACAAGAAGTAATCACGAGGCGTTATCAACGTATCCATTGTTTCAAGAGCAGTGCGGCATGTTGCACCGTCTTGATGATGAAACCACATGTCAATCAAGTTCAACTCATCCAATTGAGGCAAAAAAAAGATCCTTGTCGTTGAGTAACACTTGCCCAATCGCTGAGAAAGGCGACGAATTGACATTTCACGATCGTCATTAACACTGGTCGCTACGGCTGCAATATTTTCTTCAGTACACACTCTACGCATGCGAGTCGATGGTTTTATATCCAACAAAGTAAATTTGGAGATAACAGCACGAATTGTTGATTCAGCAGGTCGATTATGACGACCACAAAATGGTCATATCAAACGATGCACATTTGTCACAGAGCACGAATTTTGATAATAAATGTCAACGATTTTCAATCGTTGCTCGTTTGTTAATCTTTCCATGATGAAATGGCAGAGTGCACTGTACACTTTTCACTTTTCACTTTGACAGCTGACGTTTGGACGCCATTACCAACCAGTGCTGCCAACCTGAAAACTTAAATCTTAAAAAATCACCCTATAAAAGAATTGTGCGTATTTTGGGTATTCTTAACAATACAATAAAATAAATTAAAGATTATATTATAGGTACATAACTTCCGTAGTTCAAATGGCGTAACATAATCGGGAGTCGTAATTCTAGTTCTACATTAAAGTCATCAATTTACGACTATATTTGAAAGTGGATAAAATTGTATCGTATCGAAAAAAATCGCTGATCCAATGTAGAAATATCAACTAAGTGTAATTTTTCTGGCTATTTTATATAACCATTATAATTACTTCTATAAGGATAATAATTTAGTCCTTAAATATTGTTAGCATAATATTTCATTGAAATGGTAAAATTTTGATTGGAAAGAAAGCTCTTCAGTATATCATATTATCTGCGTTTAGTGGAACATTTTAAATTTAAACTGCTCTCCTACATGATTTAAAATTTTTCCTTCAGTAAAAATCCTCCCCAAAATATATCCCACCATGACTAACAACATAATCAAAAATTTCCAATCTACCGTTTCAATAGCTGGTCATTCATTCATTGGTCCGTTAAATTAAATTTCTCTCCATTTCGAAAGGAAGTAGGAAAGAAATGCCATCATCATCAATAATAATAATTCATAACGATGCGCGCTTAAGGATAACGATATAAACAAAACGAGAAATTATCTTCGTTTGTGGGGAAAATATAACGCCAAACCATTACGTGAGCTACTCACCCGCCAAAGACTCCTGTGGCTTTCTCTTTAAACGACGTCAAACCCTTCATTTTCTCGTGAGTTGATTTGAAATTTTAACTTTTGAATTTGCTTTTTGTATTTTCACTGTGTGTTTTATTTTCTGTTATGAACCAATTCCCCGGTTCTTCCTGGTATCGCACTGATAAGTTATATTCTCTAAGGATTCACCGTGGGTGGTCTAATGTTTCACACTGTTCGTTCAAAACTTTGCGTATCCTTTTTCACGTACGCACATAAAAACACACTCGGTCTTTTGCCTTAGCATTGGCACTCGCAGACGCACGCTCGCGATACGGATACTATCACTTTACGGGTTTGTTCACACGTTTTGTTTACGGGGATTTGATTTTGGTTGCAACAAATTGTTAACGAATGAAATGAATTGTCGGATCTTTGATTTTGTTGTCGTTTATTGCGCACATTAAGGTGGGTGGCGATGGTGGTAGCGGCGTTTGCGTTGGTGTATCCTGTTAATATTCTTCCTTTAAAAGACGTTGACGTTGTCACTTTCTCGCCTTAAGTTAATCCGTTTTTATGATTATTTCTCAGCCTCTCAGTAAGTAGGATTTGATTTGTTTTGGGCTTCGCTCACAGGAGCATCCATAATTTGATTTAATTGCGCTCGCTCTCGCCCTATGTTTTTCTTTGCTTGTGTTATGCCAGGAGAATTTCGACGAATTATGTGCAATCACTGCAGATCCTTTGCGGCCCTCATGCGCTTGCTGTGTTAGTGGTTTTTATTACTTATTTTTCTCCTGTACTGTGTTAACTGTTGTTATTTTCTGGCAGCCCGTTTCTCAGGTTGTGGGTCATTTTTATATGTCCGGCCTCATCCTGTAAGCATAAGGAAACAAATTGGAATTTAGTTAGTTATGTCTGAAGGCAACTGGCATACATATTTATGTACGCTAAATTTATATCTGATTATGTGTTTGAGTTTTAGGAGTTTGGGGGTTTATAGCCTATGTTATTTGTGCATATTTGCTGATAAGGAAAGAAGTTCAAAGTGTTATTTGTTAAAACATTATTTCGCATTTCGCAGTAAGCTGTGTTCATAGCAACAAAACTTAAGCCGATTATATTCATAAATTTTGTTTGTGTAAAAGTTGTGTATATGATGAAGTATGAAAACGATGATGCACAAAATTACATAGAATAATTTGGTAACATTCATATTTATTATCGAACGTACTTCAAAAGATTTTTTTTTTTTGCTGCGGAACATATTTATAAAAAAGAATTTGGTTATGTAGAATTTAAAAAATGCTTGGCAAAGTTGCAAAATCGATAACAAGCTTTACATATTTTTAAAAGTTCATTTATAAACTACAAATTTACGTAATCCAATAGGTGGCTTTAGATATCTGTATAAGTGCGATCGGGTTACGCTAGATGGCGCCTCAAAAAATGGACACCAGCAAAGAGAAAATAATCTATATTTTAAGAATGTCGTCTATAAAGGTGAAACCGCAAGCCAAGTGACTGAAAATGTGAATATATGTAGTGTTTGAAATTCCGATACTGTAACAGACAACCAAGTGAAATTTTGATATTGTCGATTCCGTTTCAGTTATTTTTATGTCAAAAATACGCCAAGCTCTATGAAGCCAATGGAATAATGGAATTCGTTCATGTCCGACCATCATGTGAGGACTGTTTCGATTGGCTAATCATTGCAAAAAACATTTAGAGGTACTTTTATAAAGCTGGATATAAAAAAAGCTCGATGTTGGCTGCCAAACAAGTTAAAGCAAAAAAAGAACTTAATTTCCATCTGCGAATTGCCGCCGAATTGCAAAAAAATCGATCCATTTCTGAAGCAAATGGTAACTGTTGATGAAATGTGGATTGCCTACGACAACGTCTAAAGAAAATGGTCGTTGTTGAATAGCGCTGAATCTTCTTAAACGGTGGCCAAGCCAGAATCAATAGCCGACGTGGTTTTTGTATGTGTTTTGTGGGATTGGCTGGGAATTATCTGTCTCTCAATTCATTCTTGTACTGCCAACAAGTGGACCGCTTGAAGGAGGCAATCGCTTAGAAGTGGCCAACTTTGGCCAATAGGAAAGGAATTGTGTACCATCAGAACAACGCCGAGCTACACAAGTCGATAGTGATTTGTCAGAGCGTCCTTGAGTTTTCGGTTGAAAGGTTCTTACACATGCATCTTATAGTCGGGACCTGACACCATGTGATTACTAGCTATTCCTGCCTGAGGCGAATGATTTTGGTGTGAAAAATTCGCCTCAATAAAAGCTTGTGAAAATCGACTGCCCCGGTTTTTTTTTTTGCCAATAGAGACGTAGGGTTTTATGAGAGAGGTACAATGGAATTACCTTCAAAATGACAAAAAGGTATCAAATAAAATGGTGCTGATTTGTCCAGACCATTCTCTCATAAATCCCTACAGCCCCATAGGGCCCCATATACGACAATTTACCTTTGTGGTCTTACCACCGAGTGAGAAATGAGCTTCATCACTGAAGAAAATTTTGTTCGAAAAATCAGCATTGAAAACCTGTTGCTGTACCATCCAATTAGCATATCCACAGAATGGCGAATCGCCAGCCGGCTTATTTGTTGCGTGATTTGAACTCTATATGGATGGAGGTGCAAATCCCAATGCAAAACATGCCATATGAGGCATAAGATAGGCCCAATTGCTGAAAACGACGTGGAATCGACAAATTCGAATTTCTTTCACTTTCACTAACAGAAGCGAATGCACGAAAAGTGCCCACGCTAGAATCACCACTTTTGTAGTAAGTCTTAACTATTTGTACACGTTCTTCGGTTGTTAAACTATCCATAGTCGTAAATGGCAAACCTTTCACTAAATAAATAGCACTTCAGATGACAGGTATTTAACAGCTGATAGTCTTGTCAGACCGGCGGTTTTGATACCATTAAACGGTTAACGCTTTATAATTTTTGAAAAAATTGCCCTAACTATGTACGTGGTGGTTATTGATAAATCCTAAAAAATACACATTTCCGCTGGATGAATGAGCTAATTCGACCTATAACAAATGATAAGATGTCGTTTCTGAAACGGCCAATTATCCGTCTACGGATCGGTGGAACGTTCTCTACACTGTGGAGAAGCGGATACACTTCAAGTGGATAAAATCGGCTCATTAGATGAAAAATTTGATCATACAGGAACTGATCTCAGCTTTGAAGTAGTGAGCATTGTTAGTATTTTATAAATAATTTTGTCATTTGATCATTAATCAAATACTGGTAGTATTGTATGGGTAATGGAATGGACCATTCTAGCTGTAATGTTATTATGAAAATGCCGTTTCCGATACGCCCACAACTACAGTTTATACACTTCTGTAAGGGGCCATCCTAGTTTTTAGACGCTGTACAAAAGAATATGATTTTCTACTGGAAAAATTTAATAAATCTGTACATTATATATCAAAAGATGTCACCTTTGATACATTTACTTTTATAAGAGTGAATCGGTATGCAGTCAGTGATAGTTTTACGAGTTTGCCTCAAATGAAATGTAAACGTTGTTAGTTTCTTATAAATTTGTCACTGGCTTTGCTATCAACATAAATCGTACCAGTTTATCGGAGGGTTTTTCCTTAATATGTGCCTCAAATGAAGTGCATTTGAATCACCTTTCGATTGTGAGGAACACATTTTTTGGGCTCACAACCCCTCATATCTATTAGTTTAGTCTTTATCTTGCATTTAAATGTCAAATATATAGTAGAAGTATTAGAAAAATATTGAAAAATCTCAAATTTTCACAATACTCCGACTGCAGATTTTTAGTTTACGTCAAAAATTTCAAAATATTCATACGTTATGAATACAACAAAAATCGAATCCTTAGTATATTCGAAACCGGTTAACCAATTTTTATTTTCTAGCCGGGGTTTCTCTTCGCTTAAGCTAAGGAAATAAATTAAGAGAATTAGAAACCAAATAAATTAATAAGAATTAGAAAATTACGAAATATTTAATATCACTACAATCTACGAATATCTTATTTTTGCATATGCTTAAAGATAAAAATGGACCGAGATGTTCTATATATTCTAATTCATTTTAAAGAATTACTAATATTTTGAAACAAATGAATTTATTTGCCAAAATATATGCTTTAATTGCCAGCTACATTTGTTCCTAGCTGACATACAAAAAATTAGCCTAATCGACTGAATAGATTAGCAGAAAACCAATAAAAACGAAATTCATCAAAAAAAAAAAACTGAATTAACCATATTTCGCACAAAAACTGCAAGTTTGGGAAACTACTTAAATTGATGTATTATGACGCTGACTGACACAGTCTTCAGTAAAGATAAACAAAGATATTAGCGAGCCTTTTTACACCAAACGACGATTTAGGCAAGGCGACAGCCTATCGTGCGACGTCTTCAACATACTGTTGGAGATGATTATAAAGAAAGTTTCAGTTAACACGTCTGGTACCATCTGTAACAAAAACCATTTGTTACTCGTATATGCAGATGACATAGACATTATTGGCAGAACTCTGCGAGATGTTACTGCAGTCTTCTCAAGCGTCGAAAAGGAAGCAGCGAAAATGGGTCTTGTGGTAAACGAGGACAAAATAAAATTATTGGTTTCAACGAACAAAGAGTCTACACGTTTGGGACGCTGTGTGAACGTTGGCAACTATAATTTTGAAGTAGTGGAAGAATTCATCGACCTCGGTTCCGCTATAAACAAAACGAATAATGTTAGCATGGAGATAAAGAGGAGAGTATTGCTTGCTAACAGATGTTACTGTGGGCTAAGCAAGCGATTCAATGATAAAGCTCTCTCTCCACAATTAAAAATCCGATTATACCAGACGTTGGTTCTACCTATCTTGCTATATGGCGCAGAATCCTAGGTTATGATGCAAGCAGATGAATCAGTACTGGCAGTTTTCTGGGCCCATCGCCGTTAACAGAGTGTATCGGCGTCGCATGAACAATGAGCTGTATGAGCTATATGCCGACATCGACGTGGCCAAACGCATGAATATATAGCGATTGCGTTTGGTGGGCCATGTTGTCCAAATGTTTGGGTCATGGACCCAAATGCCCCGGCATGAAAAGTTTTCGACAACGAACTCCATGGACGGCGCAGAAGAGGGCGACCAAAACTGCGTTGGAAGGACCAGGCTTTTGTAATACTATCGAAACTTGATGTGACGAATTAGAGGAGAAGCGCAGAAGATCGAAGCGCTTGGAATTATTTTCTACAGGCGGCGTGTAATAGATAAGTATATCTATTCCAGTCGCCACCTAAGAAGAAGTAAGACTTTTTTTTTCAAACTGTCCACAACAATGATATCTATTATTTTTTTTTTTTTTTTATTTTGTTTGCGAGGAATCATTAGCGCGAAAGTTGAATCATTTCAAAAATGTTAACACATTTGCTAATTGGTTTTGAATCGGTTCAAGTTTTATGAGATAGCACGTAAATAAATTTCTCAGGATTGGTTGCAGCTGTGGATCCTTTTGAGGTAGTTTTCGACCACTTTTTCGCAAATTTCGGACGGTATTTGGAGATAACATACGAATATTGGTTTTCAATTGCTCCAACGTTTGGGAATTATCCGCGTAAACAGGGTCTTTGGCGTAGTTCCACAAAAAAAGTCTAACGGTGTCAAACCGCATAATCATGGTGGCCAATTGAGGTCGCCAAAACGTGAAATTACTCTTTCTGGAAACTTCTCATGCAATGAAGCCAAAATCGGTCGTGTTGTGTGTTTCGTGGCACCGTCTTGTTGAAATCATATATCGTTCAGTTCATAAGCTTCAATTGCAGGCCACAAGAAAGTCGGTTATTAAAGGGCCATAGCGCTCTGAATTGAATTGGTAACGGTTCCCCCAGAAAAAAATTTTGTTCGAAAACTCAGCATTGAAAGCCTGTTGCTGTAGCATCCAATCAGTCAGCCGGCTTTGATTGTTGCGAGAGTTGGACTCTATACGGATGTAGATGCAAATCCAAAAGCAAAATACGCAATAATTAGCCGTAAGAGAGGCCCAATTGCTGAGATCACCGTGGAGTCAACAAATTCCGATTATCTGCCACACTTTCACTAACAGAAGCGATATTTTCGGCAGTGCGTACAGTGCGATGATGCACAGGCCTGACCACACCTGTAACGCTTCCAGTCTTTTGAAATTTCTTCATAATCTTGCCAATTCCTTGCACAGTAGGTCGATTATGACGATCATAATCTCTCCGTAATAAACGAAAAGTGGCCACGTTTGAAACACCACTTTTGTAGTAAGTTTTAACTATTTTTACGCCTTTTTCGATGGTTGAAGCGATCCATATTCGTTAATGGCAAACATTTCACTAAATAAATAACACTTCAGAGGACAGTTATTATTTAACACCTGACAACGTTGCCAGACCAGCGGTTTTGTAACCACTAAATGGGTATCCGTGTATAACAACAAAGCATATATGCTATTTGCTAGGGACGACATATATATGCTTTGGTATTAAATTTATTATATTATTATTATGTTTATACATATGTAGGGTGGCGCATAAGTAACGTTAACGGCGACTATATTGAATGCGTTCTTGTGCATAATTTTGTTTGCACTCGTAACCCTACATATATATTTCCTAACCTTTGTTTCTCTTTACGGTTTTTATTCTTCAAATTGTTTCTATACTTCGTTCATGCCCCAGACAAACAAAATCTGAATGAGGAATTTGGGTTAGACCTCATTACAGATTCCTGTCGGAAATTCTTGTGCTATAATACTTTAGAGGGACATAATCTATATACAATAATTTTAGACCACAAAACACGTCATTTCGTGATGCCTGTAAAATATTTATAGGCAATCTGTCTGATGTCAGACAAATGGAGATTTCCATGAGGAATTTGGGGTGGACATCAATTAATATTCCAGTCGAAAATACTTACATTACTTTTGTAAAACGTAATCCATATCCCATTATATAAGTATTATAGTTGTTACTGTTGCTGATGACGATAATGATGATGTCATTAAAACAATCCAAGAACGTTTACAACGGATTTTTTTGTTTGGTTTCTGACAACGCGAGAGTTTCTTACCACGAAGTTTTTAACAGTTAAAATAAATATTAATATAAAATTATAACGATCAACGATGAGTAACGATATTTCTTTATTGGTTATTTTCGATTTTATTTTAAAATTTATTAAGGTACACAAATTTACAGTAATGATACGAAGAATTCAAAACGGAAACGGAACTTGTCTAACGTATATATACACTGAAAGAAACGTATGAAAATTTCAAAAGAACTAGAATGAAAATTATAGGTGAAGAAAAGACTTCAATTCCGTAATTGAAGTGACATTATTCAGACAGAGTTTGAGTTTGGTGAACGTAAGTCGGTAAACGGCGGTAAAACGAAAACCAGCAACCCGTCTGCAACTCTGTCTGAAGACTGTAACCGTTGTAGAGAAAATCTGGACTATATAAATGTTGCAAATGATTTTTTGTTTCTTTTTTTTTTCTTTTGATAACGATCATAAGGGTATTTTGTTCTTATACCCTGGAATATGTTGGATTTGTGAGAGGAGGGAGCTTATTTACTGGAACTATGGAAGTGTGTTATGTAAAACTTTCGTTGGAAAGGACTCTTTTTGGGCTTGGAAGTAGGAGAATTCTGCCAAAACTATGATGCAATCATGGCAATTGCTGGAAAGTGTATTGTGGTGAGAAAGTGTACTAGGGAGGGGGGCAAATGCCTCTATATACACTGGAAATACTTCTATATAGACACAAATTTTCACTCATTTAGAAATTCAAAAGGATTTGAAGGCGAAAAAAACACCTTCTAATCGAGGTTTAAACAATTTAGTTATCATTAAAATCCGTTAATTGAGTAGATTTCTGTTGATTTTATTGGTTTTCTCGGTTGTTGTGCAAAATTCCACAGCACTCATTTTGTAACCGACCTCTTGGTTGAGTTTAATTCTGAGATTTGCGTTAGATCCGCTTTTTCACCGTTTTTTACACCACACAACAGGACTACAAACGAAGGACTACTGCCTGAATCCTTAAAACCAGACGAATGCCAGCAAATGGACCACTTTACAATCTAAAGTAAAAGCATTTCAATTTCCCTGTACAACCATCTCTTTCAGGGCTCATTGGTTAGACAGAGAAAGCGCTGGTGTGGTGAAAAGCTCACTTATAATGAATCTTGCGCAGTTATCACAGTTTGTAGGACTTGTGAAGGAATTTGTTGCTATTTTAAGGGTTTCTTTGCCACAAGTTTATAAAAGTAGCAAAATGGACGCAGTGGGTGGTTTCTCTTTTAACCCGGTATGTCACAGCAGTGGGAGCTACCACCTGTTCATTTTAACCAATCACATGACCGCATTTGTGGGGTATCCTTTGGCCATATCATCGCTCTACGGGCAATGAAAATATCTATTTTGCTTTAACAAATATAAACTTTTACTCTCAATTCCATCCTGCTGCAATAAATATTTGCCGTGATTCTCATAATAGTTTTCATATTTGCTTCCAAAATCACTTCTGCGAAATGTTATGGAAAACTATCTCATATCATTCTTGTTAACGTTGCAATTCTTCGTCATTGTTCTGGGACATTTTAAAGCGTTAACTCTCATCATGAGCGCTCGGCTATTTGCGGCAGTAACTGGAATGTGTTGGCGTTGGGTATTCACTCATTGCTTTCGTAGTAGAGTACATAAGATGTTATTTACTCACGGTTTGGCATGTACTACGGTATGTGTGTGTAGGTTTGGTATTTGGGGCTTTTTCTCCTAAAAATTGGGAGCAGACAAATGTTGCCGTTTTGTCCTTTTTCTCTGAACTTTGAAATCGGCCATTTTGAATATTTTGTGTGATAGATGTTGGCGTTATGGGTTGGGCAGGTTGATTGGATTTTTGGAATATCGTTCAAAAAGAGGAAAAAAATCGCTGTGATAGATATGTTATTCGACTGCATTCCGTGTGTGCCTACATGTGTGTTTTCGTGTTTTTGAAGAAATCAATAAATATGTTCTGTTTCATGTTTTTTTTAGTCGGTGAAAGGTCATTTTTGACATTCTTTTACATGAACGCAGTAGAAAAATATATCCTTTATGAACATTTTTTTTTTTATTTTAATTGGACAATTCCACAATTGATGAATTTATAAATGATGCAACTAAGTATACAAAGAATTATCTTTTTATAGAACAAATAAGTGCAGCCTTATAAAATTAACAACTATCGTTCCGAAATGTACGGTTATTTTGCCTATTTCGATGCTGGAAACATTAAAAGAAAAATGTGCTATAAATAATGAATTAGGTGGTCGACGTTTGTTTGTTTAGTTTAGTTTAGTTTTACATTTCCCAAGAAAGTAGGAGAAATTCTTAAATTTGTCGAAATCTAAGGTGTTGAGGTGTCGGATACTGCCTAAATAAAAACATGCTTTCAGTTTACAGTTAAATTAAGCTAAATTCTGGAAATTTTATTAAAATAATTCACTTTAATTTTCCGACAACATAAATTTAATTATACATACATAAATTATACATGCATTAAAAATACATACGACTATTTCGATTTATAAAATAAAAGATTTATAGCGATTTTAGCTTTTATGATTTTCAAGAAAGGGAATGAAAGACGTGAAACAATTTGTAAAGAAAGATAGTTATAGAAATTGACATTGACGTTACAAGCCAGTGTTGTAAAGCGTTTATAGAAATAAAATGATTTGCGGTTATGTTTCGATTATATAAATACACTGCAACACTAGGAATACCCGCTTATTAAAGTCACTTGCAAGTGTTATGTTTATTATTTCTTGTTTGCCCTTCTTAAGTTTCCTATAAGATTGTTTGAAAGATTTTTTTGTTCTGTTTTCAATTTCATGCGAATATTGGAAATACAATTTTCAATACAAAAATACAATTTCATTTAAATACTATATAACTAAATAAATAATATATAAATATATAAGTACTATATTCTACCTAGAATATAAAAACATCTGGAAACTATCGGGAAACTCATGACATACATTCTTGCAAAAATTCCGTTTTTAAATTTTCGATTAGATAAACCTTGTCCTTCTGCAAAGCATAAGGACCGGAACTCGAAGTGTAACTAATTAAAAATGCCGTAATTTTGTCAATTTTTATATTTTTTATTCAAAAAACTCAATATATCGTAAAAACATTTCAAACTTCAAGAAAAATATGTTATTGTACCCACTTTTACCGTGGATATTAGAATCGAGTTCGTCCAGGAAGGATTCAAACGCTGCACGAATATGACCTAACGGTGTTTTGTCCTATTCTCGACGGAGGACCACCTTTAAGTCGTTGACTGTATAATATATTTTAGTTGATACTTTGGCCTCCAGTATGGACTATATTGGAAATGTCCATTTGGGGAATACGGTGGCTATTGTTATGGAGAAAAGAGTCTAGAAACTTTTTCTTGTAAAATACGCTGGGTTGCATGATCTTTATGGGATGGTGCCGAGTCTTTCTTAAATATGCAATGGTGTCTACCAAATTGTTTGCGTGCCCAAGGTAACAAAGCATCGTTTAAGATATCTTTTCACTGCAGATTTTTTGATATACCTTTATTCACTGTTGTATGAAAACGAGATAATGGCAGTTATGGCGGCCCAAACCGTCGCCGACGCAGGCGCTTACATTCGACCCATAAAATAGCAGAGGTGGTAAGATAGACCTCACCTCCGCCAATGGGGATTATGTTCCATACTAGCATAATCAATTTGGTATCTCCTGGCTGCGAAGAAAGGGTTGACAATTGCCGTACTACCAAAATTATCAGCCCCTTTTCTTAGATAGTCCAAGTTTTACATAGCTCTCCCAGGGGGGCGGTAGCAATCGCATTGTCATATGCCCAGTGTGACGCACACCATGGGTAAGGCCTTCACGGCAAGACTCACGTAAAACCCTCATGGATTTCTAACCACATACTATCGTTTTATTCGCTGACACATTGCTGAATCATAAACGTTTTTCCATTAGAATAAGTCAAACTTTTAAACTCGCAATGTGCAATTGTTTTAACACCTATGCCATTACTAGGCAAAACTGCTTTTTGTTCAGCTGCCAAAACTTGTACTTTTTGTATTTTGTATGATTTCAATCGTATTTCAATTTTTAATATGCCTCCCATGCTACAAGCAAACATATTGAAATTTCTCGCAAATGAAAGTGCGATTTATTGTGAATTACGTTTAATGTTGGCCTTTTTTCGATGATGCCATTATTGTATTGTATTATTGTAGCGTGTAATGATCCGATATACAAACATTGTGTCCACACGTAAAGAATGTTATAAACGATGGATGAAACACAGGTACGGCGATATTTGATACTCACATTGGGCACAAGTAAAGAACCATTAGCTTATAGAGATGCTGTCACCATAATTGCTGAACAAGATCTGCATATAGGCGACAATATTTTCATCACCGTCGTTACTAAGTGAATGATTTAATAATAAAATTCGCTATCGGCAAAAAGGGAACCCATATATACTAGACGCTTGTTCTACATGCCTAAATATACGTTACGGAATCCATAATTGCTCCCACCACAACTGCTGAACAAGATCTGCATATCAGCGACAAGATTGTCATCACCGTCGTTACTAAGTGAATGATTTAATGACAAAATTATCTATCGACAATAAAGGAACCCATACATACTAGACGCTTGTTCTACATGCCTAACTATGTGCTGCGGAATCCTTTACAATAATGCAGGCGGATAAAAAGTTGGGAACCTTCGGGATGGTTCAGCAAAATTTTGTAAACTTTATGACCTCTGACTTATGAACGTAAGAAATAGTTTTCGTTCTATATCAACGACCAATTAAAGGGAAAAGTAAACTTCTAAGTAATACTCCGAGTCACACCATCAAGTGAAAATTCAAATTTTTAAATATTTATCAATAAATAAATTAGGGTGGTTCTTCAAAGATTGTATAAACTGAGCGGTTCCTTTCCCACGTATATTAACTAACATCGTACAATAAATGGCAAAAATTGCTGGAAAATTTCTAAAAATATTCCATTCTTTTAAAAGGTGTATGGACAAATTTGTTCTCAGTAGACCGATTTTGGCCGATTTCTAAAGACTGCACCTAAGACTTTAAGACAGTTTCTTGCTAAACTTTAGACTCCTAGCTCAAGCGACAACAACGTGGAAGGATGGGTTAAATCCAAGTAAATTTGTATGACTATTTCTACTTGTTATATACAAAATAACAAATTTATTATATCAATAATAATCTTAATACCTCTTATCTGAAGTGTTATTTATTTAGTGAAAGGTTTGCCATTTACGAATATGGATCGTTTAACAACCGAACAATGCGTAAAAATAGTTAAAACTTACTACAAAAGCAGGTGATTATGGTCGTCACATTACAGGTGATTATGATCGTCATAATCGACCTACAATGCAGGGAATTGGAAAGATTATAAAAAAATTTGAAGAAACTAGAAGCGTTACAGATGTGATCAGGCCTGTGCACCATCGCAATATAATAATCCGAATTTCAATTCAGAGTGCTATTTCCGTATGATAACCGACTTTTGCAATTGATGGTTATGAACTGAACAAAATGTTGTTTCAACAAGACGGTGCCGCGAGCCACCCCACACGACCGATTTGACTTTATTGCATGAGAAATTTCAAGAGAGCCACCACGATCATGAGAATTGACGACCTTCGAAGGATTTTGTGGGACTACGTCAAAGGTTGTATTTACGCGGATAATCCCCAAAAGTTGGAGCTTTTGAAAACCAACATTCGTCAAATTATCGCAGAGATACCGCACGAAATGTGCGAAAACGTGGTTGAAAACTACCACAAAAGGTTGCACTGCTGCAACCAATCCAGAGGCGGTCATTTAAATGACATATGTCGTACATAATGGCCAGGTCCAAGTTTCATCGTATTCACAGCTTTATGTGTGTTTTATTTAACCTTATTTTTGATAACGAAAAATGGATACCGTATTATTATTGAGTTTCGTTGCATATTCTGTCGGCATAAAAGAAAATCTTCTTCTTTCAAGCGCTTCGATCTTCTGCGCTTCTCCTCTAATCCGTCACACCAAGTTTCGATAGTATTTCAAAAGCCTGGTCCTTCCAACGGGGTTTTGATCGCCCACTTCTGCGCCGTGAATCGGGTTCGTTGTCGAAATCTTTCCGCGCCGTAGTATTTGGGTCGGCATATAGTTCATATAGCTCATTGTTCATGCGACGCCGATACTCTCCGTTAACGATGATGGGCCCATATATTTTCCGGAGTATTTTCCCCTCGACTACTGATTCATCAACTTGCGTCATAACTCAAGATTCTGCGCCATTTAACAAGACAGGTGGAACCAACGTCTGGTACAATCGAATTTTTGTTTGTCGAAAGAGGTCTTTATCATTGAATCGCTTGCTTAGAACATAGTAATATCTGTTATCAAGCAATACTCTCCTCTTTATCTCCATGGTGACATCATTCATTTTGTTTATAGCGGAACCGAGGTAGATGAATTCTTTCACCACTTCAAAATTATAATTGTCAACGTTCACACAGCGTCCCAAATGGGTAGACTCTTTGTTCGTTGAAACCAATAACATTGTTTTGCCCTCGTATAGAAGAAATTAAACTTAGGAAAAAAGGGCGGTGTGATTATACTTCGTAATGAAATTTATAAAATCTTAACAAACAAATAGTTGTATTATTAATAAATTAAGTCAAATCCTACTATAGTTAGCGAGAGAAATATCACACGATTATAGAAGATGTTCTTATCTAACTTTAAGGGTGACGTTACAGCGCAGACCGGGTCGATTAGTTTTTATATAATGAAGCTATTTTATAGATCATCTTCTAAAATTAAAATTTCCAAAATCGCGTAAAATCTGGTCAACCAGAAATGATTTCCAAATTTGACTTTAATGGTTGGAATTGGCAAGTTTTTCGATTGAATTGAATGAAGCGAAAACAAAATTACATTCTGGATTTTATTATTAGCAGATTCTTTTGCCGCTCTTTAGCCAAACACAAGTTTGATTAAAACGTATCGTCTGAATTCTTAGAAAACGCAGTAAAATAAAAGAACCTTCTAAATGAAATCCCAAACAATGCTTTCATCGTGCTATAAAATCATTACCAGCCACGACAGATACTGTAAGAATTCTGAACAAAAATGCGACAAAGTACCGTTGCAGTGATTAATACCATTAACGAAATTATAAAGGATTATAAGGATTTGCCAGGAAACACTCTTCTGCAGTCCCCGTCTGCCCCTCGCGCATTTTGAAAGAAAAATAACAACAAGAAATTTCAAAACGCTAACAATAACGTTATCCAAACAAAACAGACGCTCGCTCGACGTAGTATCAAAAGCAATGAATGTAACAGAACATCAGTCAGCAGGAATACGATGATGAGATGGGTAAAAGCACCGGAAACGCTGCAAACTCTAATACTCATAAATGGAAAAAGGGGTAGGAGAACAGTGCGATATTACCAAACGAGTTGGTTAAAAAAGACAATGCAATTTAGCGTAATTCTTTTTGGCTTCAATTAATGGAGTGTTGTCAACAGTATCTCAGTCTCCCTCTCTCACATTTTCTGTCGACCTCCTCATACTCTTGTCCATTTATTCCCCCTGCCAGCGTCGAAGTGATAACTACTGTTCCGTGGGTGTTGAAGTGTAAGAAGGATGACAACAATACGAGCACAACCCTTTTCCTTGCGTGGGACTTTCACGTCAAATCCATTAGCAGAATGTTTAAAACAAATGAGGAGATTAAACGGCTTTAATTTTAATTTCTATTTAAAAGGGGATTTCATGTAAATTAAGAGAGATATTTTCTTTTGCTCCAAGGAATAATTTATTGCAAAGAGTTTTTAATACAAAGCTTTATGAGTGTACGCAAAGCATAAATGATTGGAATTGGCTGACGTCTATTCACCTAAAAGGCGACTGCGCCGCACAAAGAAAAGAAATCAAAGCATTTCGATAATATTCTACGTCAATTCGTCATACTATGTTTTGATAGTATATCAGAAACCTGTGTATTTTCAACAAAATTCTAATCATATTCTTTAGCGCCTCCCATCGAAATCGAAAGACTTTTCTTAGCAGGAGTGTTATTCATTTTGTCGAAGGCAGAACAGAAGTACATAAGATCATCTATACATCACTCCAAATTTATAATTGACAAACTTCACCAAGCATTCCATATACTTTGTTTATAAATAAAAAATACCTCGGTCTCTTTTAAAACCAAATCCATTTTTGTTGACTCCTTTTCAATGCTTGATAAGACTGCAGTATCATCTCACTGTTTTCCACAGACGATGTCTGTTTGATGAACGTACCAATATAGCATCTGAATTTTTTTAAAAAATTGTGGCATTCACATTTGCCGTAGTTTTTACCATTATCGCACTCTAAAGTAAGTTTAGGAAATGTCATAGTAGGCCATCGCCCTATATAAGGCTTTGTTTGGTACAAAATGTTCAATAAGATATTTGTCTGTCTTCACTTAGCACTACGCTCAAGTCTTCACTGAAGATTCCACTAAGCCAAATCAGCTCCGCAGGGACGCCAATTTATAAATATCTGGTCTTTCGCACAACATATTCAATATGACCTGATATGCGATGGGGAAAAGGCTGGATTGCCTTTTTTGAAAAAAAACCAACCCTCTTAGGTCTTGACTGCAGGTTATGAATTAAATGAATTTAGCCACGCGTACTTATCGACAATAATCATAAATGGTACGGTGGGTAGATAACCAGCGCCATGAGACTTGCTACTCTTTCTGATTCGGCGGCTGACAGTCTAAGCCGTCTTCTCTTTTGGTATCACAATTAGTAATTTGTAAAGTTTATATGAGATTGTACTGACCTGGTATAAACTTTGCATGAGAATAGTTAAATATATGTCATGGGTTTGTAATAGATTTTGTTGTGCCGTATTTGGGGTTAACATGCGATATTTCGAAAAATAGAAACAATTTTGAAAAGTTAAGTATTATTAGCATTCTCTAGAATTAAAGCAGCCCCAATATATCGAGTAGTTCGAAGGGTTCGTTCGGTTTTCAAAAGAAGTTTATTTATAAATTTATATACAAGAAAACAATTATTTTAATCTATTATATAATCTTCCTCTAAAAAGTTATTAATTCTTCCCACGTCTCTGGAAGCTTTTTAATTCCTCTCTCACTAAACTCGTGTGGTTTTTTTTTTTTTGAAGAAAAGAGTTAAATTCGTGTTTTCATTTCCTCGTCGTTATGGAAATTCAAATCCTTTAAGTGGTGATAGTCGGACGGGGCGAGGTCTGGAGAATACGATGGCTGAGGTAAAACTTCCCACCCATGCTCTGACAGTTTCTGGCGGGTCTGCAAGGCAGTGTGAGGGCGGGCACTGCCATTAAGGAAGATGACGTCTCTCCGGTTGATGAGTCTCGGCCATTTTTCTTCCAATACCGCCTTCAATTTTGATTTATTGGGAGAAACTCAAAAAAGACTACTTCTTTGAAATCCCACCAAATCGACAACATTACCTTCCTGTAATAAAGTCCAGAAGAGGTTCATTTGGTTTCCCCCATGATCTTTTGCGCGTTACATTGTTGTAGACTTTCCATTTCTCATCCCCTGTGATGAGGTTCTTCAGAAATGGTATTTGAATGGCGATTCAGGCGGTTGGCCTCGGGGTACACACACATCGAGGTTGCTCACAAATCCGAACTCTTTTATGACACCGTAAACGGTTGAGACTGATTTTTTTTTTTTTTTTTTTTTTGATTACTTCGTTTATTCCCCTAACTGTTGCACGAGGATTAACAATAATTAAATCTCTCACCTCCTCGCAAACAATTTCTTTTGGTCGTCCGGATCTGGGAGCGTCCGTTACGGAGAAGTCGCCCGTAGAAAATCTTTTAAACCATTTCTGGCAAGTTCCGTCATTTGGTCCGTTTTCTTCATAAATAGACTTTACTTTTCGGCTGGCTTCAGCAGCCGTCTTTCCTTTTCGGAAATAATACAGCAGAAGATGCCTAAAATGTTTTTTTTCACTCATTTTTGCACTTTTCAACACTTTTTTTTTAAATGCTATAACCACTCACGACCAGAACGAGAACACAAATAAACAGTAGTAAACAGTTTAGAGAATTGATGGGAGGAAGTTATGATAGTTGTTTGAAGAAACTCTACGTCATGAGAAGTGGTGACGTATGGTGAACTAACGAATTAATCGAACAAACTTTCCGAACGACCCAATAATTGGAAAATATTCGCATTCTAGGAACTGTTTTAGAATCAAATTTATTTGAACACAATGAGAATGTAATTCTCTAAGAAATGCTTAGAATATTTTACTGGTACCATTCGTTTAAAATGGAAGCTGTTAAAAAAAGTTTCAATTGAAAAAAATATTTAAGAAGGAGCAAGTTTCGTATAATAAAACTTCCATTGAATAAAACTCTCTAGTGAATCGATTTTTCCTGAGAAAAAAACTGTTGTTTGAATTGTTCTTAAAAAATGTTCATCTGTTTGAAGAAAATTTTATTAAATGGCCTTAATCTCTCTCAAAACTTTCCATTTGGAATATTTTTTGGAGAAATGTTTATTCCATGGGCATTTTGGACAATTTTGTAAAAAAAAACTAAAACTTTGTTATAAAGCTATAATTGTTATGAAATAAGTTCGTATTTATTCGTATTAATTTATTCGTAGTTGTGCGACAAATTCGTATTTAATGAATTCAGAACATTTTTTCGACGCATTTTCCTCAATGCTTATTTTTTTACTCTGCAAAATTTGGGAAGTATGCCAAGTTTGTCTTTCCATTTGTGGCGACCAAGTATTATATTAAAATTTGTGAACTTTATCTTTTGTATCAAACATGGGTATTTAACTTTTTTTTTTTTTTTGTTAATGAATTTCGGTCTTATTGGTTTTTTACCGATGTATTCAATTGATCTGGGCGATTTTTTTTTTTGCATATCCAAATCAGTAAGCAAATTCTTACAAAATGTCTTAATTTATTGCAAAACTTCAATTATTCTTTTAAGTCAATTCAAATATTTATAATAGATCATCTGAGTCCAATTCCATGATTATACTTTGCCTCATATATTCTCCTTTTTGTAATCAATCAATGCAAAGTTAAAATGATTGGTATAGGAAGATTTTTTAAGATTTAAGTTTTTCAGATTGGCAGTACTGGTTCGTAAAGACATTCAAACGTCACCTGTGAAAGTGAAAAGTCTACAGCATACTCTGTCATTTCATCATGGAAAGACTAACAAACGAGCAACGATTGCAAATCTTCTTCTTCTTATGTGGCGACTGGAATAGACAGCCTTATCTATTTACGCCGCCCGTAGAAAATAATTTCAAGCGCTTCGATCTTCTGCGCTTCTCCTCCAATTCGTCACACCAAGCTTCGATTGGCAATCGTTGAAATTTCTTATCAAAATTCGTGTTCTGTGACAGATGTGCATCGTTTAATACGACCATTTCATGGTCGTCATGATCGACCTGCTGAATCAACAATTTGTGCTGTTATATCCAAATTTCGCACCAAATTTACTTTGTTGGACATAAAACAATCGGCACGCATACGTAGAGTGCGTACCGAAGAAAATATTGCAGCCGTAGCGACCAGTGTTAATGACGATCGTGAAATGCCAATTCGTCACCGTTCTCAGCGATTAGGCATGTGTTACTCAACCAGAAGGACTTTTTTTTTGCCGCAATTGGCTGAGTTGAGCTTGGTTGACATGACATGGTTTCATCAGGACGGTGCAACATGTCACAGTGCTCATGAAACAATGGATATGTTGAGGGGTGAATTTGGTAATGAGCAGCTTATCTCTCGATTTGGCTCTGTGAGTTGACCCCCAAGAGTTTGCGATTTAGCGCCTCTTGATTATTTCTTGTGGGGTTATGTCAAGTCGTTAGTCTATGTGCACAAACCGAACACTATTGAAGCCTTACAGGGTAACATAACACGAGTAATTCTTGGAATACAGGCCGAAATGCTCGAAAAAATGACAGAAAATTGGACCTTCCGAATGGATATTTTGAGACGGAGCCGCGGACAACATTTACATGAAATTGTTTTTAAAGATCTTTAAAATCTTTAAAAAACTCGATTATCGAAAAATTATGAAGAACACGTTTCACAAATTTTAACCCTATACTCATCTGAGACCGCATAGAATGTATATAGTCTTAATCTTTTTAAAAATCTATATCGATTTAGGCATGTCCGTTTGTCGAAAGTACTATAGAGACCGAAATTTCTGAGCTAGGAGGAGGAGGAGAATAAAAATTTACATATTTTTTTTAAAAGGTTTTCTACAATTTGAACACCTATTAATTATAAGTCCGAGAATAGTTGATAAATTTGGACAAGGATAATGCCAAATAGGACACTGTTTTAAGAGAACATAAGAATTTGGAAAATTGGCGAATTGACACCGCAAAAACGGGCAAAGTTGGTACAAAAGGCATGAAAGCAGCGCCTTGGTTGGGATAAATCTCAATATAGTCCTTTGTACAGTAACCCGCAGGTAATGTAGTGGGAAAAATTGACCCGCATACAAAAAACCTGTTCGAGACAATGACAAATTCAACCTTTGGAATAATACAGGTTGGGCCAAATAAGACCTACTACGACCTACGAATAGCGTATTGTAGTCGTTGTTGTTGGTCTTGCGGTAGCAGTGCTTGCACAATTTGAATTTTGTATGGGTACATCTTAAGATCCAACTTTAAAATTCTACACAATGTCATTCTGGAAATGCCCAATTGGCTGGAACAACGGGGAGTTGAGACAGATGGATCATCTGCAACACTCTGCCGCACAGTTTCCACGTTGTCTTCAGTGTGAATATTTCGATGGGCACCTCGTCCAGGACGGTCGGCTACTGAACCCAGTTCCTCAAAACGACCGACCAAACTCCTAATCACGAAGGCTGTGGGAGCTGATCTGGAATTAAAATGTTGCCGATATTTACGCTGCGTTAAAACAATTGATCGTTGACAAGAATAGAAAAACTCGATAATTTTAACGCGTTGTGTTGTACTGTAGGGTTCCATAATAAATAAATACAAAAAGAGAAAAATAAATATGTCAAAAAATAAAAAAGTTATTTGTGCTTAACATTAGTAGGTCTTATTTGGCCCACCCTGTAATAGTAGTACTTGGTGGATATGGGAGGAAACCATCCTGTATTTGTATAGATTTAAAGAGGTTTAATTGAAAAAATTGCATTTTATACTGCAAGAACAAAAAATTATGATATGTAATATGAAAGAAGTTACCTAAACAAAAAATAATAATATCAACTAGTCTCACCCCCTACGATTAGAGATTAACTAAAAAATATTCCAAAAATTTGAAAATATTTTTTTTTGCCAAGCCCCCAAATAACACTTTTTGATATATTTCGAGCTTTGTAGAGTCCAGATTGCAAATAATGTAATCAAATTTCAATATACTCGTATATGTAGTATTTTAATAATATACAAATTTTCCAAACTTTCTTAACGGATACAAATTTCAGGTCTTCTTTATTTTAACGTCTCAGTTAGAATGAAAAATTTTCAAACAATTCACGAACTTAAATGAAAAACATAACTGATTATTATAGAATAATGGTACAGAAGAATGTACACAACTACCCTCTTCCCAATGAATTTCTTCAAAATTAAAAATCATCTGAATATGCTGGCTTTATTCGATCTATTAAAATGACAGTGAAGTATTTTGGCTGTCTTTTAATCACTTTACCCGACCTGAACTTAGGTCGTAAATTCATGAATTGTTTCAAAATTTTTCATTCTAACTGAAACGTTGAAATATCGAAGACTTGAAATTTGAATCACGTCGGGGTCACCAATTGTAGTGTTTTAATAATACATACATTTTAAATTTCCGAACGGATACAAATTTCAGGCTTTCTTTATTTCAACGTTTCAGTCACAATGAAAAATTTTGAAATAATTCATGAGCTTAAATGAAAAACATAACTGATTATTACATATATAGGTATACAATAATAGTACAGTAGACCTTGTGCAGTTCGGAATGAAGTGATCATTGCCCGAGTGCAAGCAAGTATTGAGGAAAACCCCGAAACTTCCACCAGGCGATGTTCTCAGCAGTTAGAGATGTCTAGGCGGTCTTTGCAAAGAATTTTACTTATGTTACATCTTTTTCCATATATGATGCAATTGGTTCATTATTGGTATGTTCATGGAACGTTTTTTCATTCATTTTAAATTAATCTTTAACAAGTTTTGGTAAAAAAAGATAAGTATAAACATCATGTTTATACATACTCCCCACACTTAATTTGGGGTTGTCCTTTGGACGTTGTAGCGCACAGCACAGAAACCAAATACTGAATGGCTTCGGAAATTATGTGTTGATCAGACGTAATGACTTCCTTCTTTGTTGGTTTTGGTTTTTGTTGGTTGGTGGCGCTATTCGATTTCGCACGGGACCTCGGGCTCTGGGATGTTGCATGTGCAGTAAGGTGTGGTGGTAGCGATCACATTTACGGCATATATCTTCGGATGGACATGAGTGGCTGGTGTGGCTTTTTGCAACATTGTTGATACAGTACTTGTGTTTCCTGACGGTTAGGTTTCACTACTTCGCAGCCATTCTTAAGAACTTTCGACAGAACCAAATTGAGTTGTAATGCTGGCACAGTTCTCACTTACATATATACATTCGAGTCTCGACGTTTTTGAAATGTTGTTGAACTGTAAGAATTATGTAAAAAATAAATGAAGAACACACATATTATTTTAGTATACTCGAACAGCCATTAGAGATTATACAAAATTGAGATATGTTGAATTGAGGTGAGTTTTAAGTTTGTTCTATTTCGGCATCATTTTGATAGAGCAGAAGACATAGTTTTACAATGGGACTGTTTATTATTCCGTTAGCTATTAGTACATATGCTACGCCGACATTGTGATCAGATTCTAAATAGACCTTATCCACTCGGCTTAAACGCTATTCGCAGTAGATCATCCATAACTACTACCAAACCGCCCACTTTGAGATTTGATTTGGCCTTCATCCACTTGTAACGCTTTTGAAGGGATTTAAGATAGTCCTCCTTTCGTCATACTGCAAACTGGTGGTGTTTTTAATTATCCCCAATGATTTGTCAGTGATAAATTCTAGGATAACTTTTCTGGCATTGCCAGAATGGGAGCACCTTTGATAAAGTGACCGGGCGTTAGTGCGGTCGAATCCGTGAGATCTTCAGATATTGCGGAGTTTGGACGAGAATTTAAAACTCCCTCTATCCGCGCCAAAACGGTGGCAAATTGTTTAAATGTGAACTTGTGAGCACCAACAATTCGTTTGAGGTGGTACTTGAAACTTTTTACGGCAGCCTCCCAGAGGCCACCCATGTGGGGAGCATGTGGTGGTATGAAACTCCATTCAAATCCATATGTGGTTAAATATCATGTTTATACATTTAGTGAAAGGTTTGCCATGTACGAATATGGATCGTTTAACAACCGAAGAACGAATAAATATGGTTAAAACTTACTGCAAAAAGGGTGGTTCAAACGTGGGAACTTTTCGTGCATTGTAGTCGTCATAGTCGACCTACTGTGCAAGGAATTGGCAAGATTACAAAGAAGTTTGAAGAGACTGGAAGCGTTACAGATGTGGTCGCAATGTACGCACTGCCGGAAAGTATCGCTTCTGTTAGTGAAAGTGTGGCGGATAATCCAAACTTGTCGACTCCATGGTGATCTTCGAATTTAGGCCTATCTTATGGCTCATTATTGCGTATTTTGCTTTTTGATTTGCATCTCCTTCCGTAGTCCGACTCTCGCAATAATCAAAGCCGGCTGACCATTCGCAACGCCGTGTATATACTGATTGGGTGCTACAGCAATAGGCTTTCAGTGGTGATTCTTCGAACAAAATTTTCTTTTTGTGGCCTGCAATTGAAGATTATGAATTGGACGATGAATGACTTCAACAAGACGGTGCCACGAATCACACAACCCTGACGATTTCGGCTTTATTGCATGAGTAGTTTAATTGACCACCAAGATCATACGATTTGACGCCGTTAGACTTTTTTAGACTTTGAAATAAAAGTTTCATCGAAATCATAGCTTTATGTGTGTGTGTTTTTTTTTTTAACTGTACTTTTGAAACCGAAAAATGGATAACCCGTTATATTCTATTTTTAAGAGTAATAGAGCTGATCTAAAAGAAATTATAGTATTCTCAGAATTCAAGATAATAAAGAAGAGAATTTGCATATGGCAACACAGAAGTCCACGAGGGTTTAACGTGAGTCTCGCCATGAAGGCCTTACCCACGGTGTGCGACACACTGGGCATATTACGATGCGATTGCCAACGCCCCCCTGGGATAGCCAAGTAAAACTTGAGCTATCTAGAAAAAGGGGCTGACAATTGTGGTATTAACACATATTGTCAGCCCTTTCTTCGCAGCCAGGAGATACCAAATTGATGATGCTTGTATGGCACATAATCCCCATTGGCGGAGGTGAGGCCTATCTTACCACCTCTGCTACTCTATGGGTCTGTAGCACCCGGTTGCAATACAACTCCACATTCGAGCACAAAGTCTCTAGCAGCGATTTTGGTATCAACCACAACCCGCGTGTGTATGGCAACACAAAAGTATTGCAAAGAATTAAATAACATTTAAAACAAATTTGAAGTTCTAGTGCCATTTTCAAGGCCATGAATGCTATATAGGAAGCCGTCTCACATTTAATAAGCTTAGAAGTCAGTTTGATAAGCTTTTAATGTACCTGCTCAACCTCCTTTACTATGCGATGCTCAATTATTCACCTTGTCGGCATATCGTAGTACAGCCCATCGGAGTCGCTTGCACTAACCATCGTGCCAAATTAGGCAAAATGCTCCTGCTTTAAATTATCCTTTCGTAACGTTCCATAAAAAAAAACAGACCCAAGGAAACTGAAATTACTTCTGATTCTTCAAACACAATGATGATGAAAACTCGGAAACAAAAAATCACGAAACAGGAAAAATATTTCATGTTTTCACTTTTATGTAAGAAGTACCGGATACGGTGATATTGGTAACAAAATCTTAAAATATGAACCCAAAATTAGTTTTAATAAACAAAATCAGATATTCGTGCTCGCGCATCCTCTCTGATGACGCTTTGTGCGCCTAACACTAAATGGTCCTCGGCAAATGTACCTAATACGGTTGAACTTTCATCGCTTTCGAAACGTTGAGTTTCTCTAGCCTATGTTAAAAAATGTTTAACATCTTGGCTAATATTTTTTCATTACAAACTCTCTAAAAGTTATCATTAATAACATCAGAACATCATTTTTCACAATTTTCTTACCGTTCCAAGAAGCATTAAAATATATTCAATTCTTGCATCTAAACAATAATTAATCAGCACTTGATGAGGACATTTTTCCCAATCACATAATCAAAGAATCCAACCAAACAACACCAGTGGTCACTAAAAGATTTCTTATGTTTTCCACTCGAGCAAGTGAATCCTTACTCATATGAATCTGGCCAAAAAAAAAAAAAAAAGAATAGAAAAACGATGGGGGACAAATAACGTATACCAAACATAGCCTTGGTAACCGTAACCAGGACATCAAGGACAAAAGATTGAAATGGAACAATATAAAAATCTGAAACGAAAAATGGGGAGAGCAATACAATACAAGGACGGGAAAATTTCGTAAGATGGTTGGGGAGTAAAAAGTTAATATTGCACAACTTTATCATGGTAAATTAACTTGTTGGCATTTTTATATTCATGTACATACATACATAAATCCTTGCAACAACTAGCGTGGCGACAACAACAAACCATTCGATGTCATTGAAAGTTATCCAGTGGAAACATTTCAGTCTATCGTTGGCGGCCTCACAAGGCGATAGGTAAAAAAAAGTCATTAAATTCCATTCCATACATCCGTCCGTCCGCTCATTCGTCCTTCTCCATCGGCGCTGTCTAACGTTTAGTCAGTCATTGTTGTTAATATATGCGCGATTATTGATAACACTTCTAAACGGTTGCTGGGCTATTACTATGAGACGACCCAGAGGGAGGAGGAGATTTATTTCAATTCAACCCTCATGTGATTTGTACGGACAGACGGTCGGACGACCACTTTGGTTAGTGATGTACAAAAGAGAGATATCACTTTGTTACTATTGAAATTTCGGTCTGGTATCTCTGACTGTTTAAATGAACGTCTGCAATCTTAATTTGCATCTGGATTTAATGAATGAAATTACATTTCGGAAATTTTTGAAATATTTCTTCTTTTTTGTTCTCAGAGAATGGTGAAAAGTGGCTAAATGAAAAACAATTTAGGCAAAGATTTAGGTGATAGATATAAAGAAAAGCGGGGAAAAGAACAGGAAGCCAAAGCATAAATGACGGCTGATTTATGCAATGACTGGACAGCGGACTTATAAGTTTTTTAAATTTTCTTGGTATTCGTTATATATTTCTGATCCTATGTATTCGCATATGGCTATGTAAAAAGAAGTTCATTATTTTTGCTTGACATTGAAAGTTTCATCTAGCATAATTAAAATGATTTGATTTAAATGCACCCTTTTGTTTGATAACTTTTTGTCATCTTAAATGTAATTCCATTGTGCCTGTCTTATAGAAACCATCGCCTTTATTGGCGAAAAACTAAATTAGTTTGTTTTCACAAGCTTGTCGTTAGGAGAATTTTTTTTTTGTCAACAAAATCCTTCGCCATGGGCACGAATAGGTGGCGCCAGGTAGAGACTATAAGCACAATTTCCGCCCTTTCGGAAATTCTAACGAGTCACTATCGAAGCGTGTAGCCTATTGTTGTCCTGATGGAGCCCAATTCCTTTAGTATGTGAATCAAATCTGACCGCTTCTGGATGATTACTTCCATCGGACGATCCAATTGTTGATAGTCCATGGCAGAGCAGCCGATAATTCCCAGCCAATCTCATCAAACTCACAACAGAACCTTCGATTCGACTACGACCGTTTTCGTTTGACGTTATTGTAAGTAAAAGTCTTTTCATCACCGCTCACTATCCGCTTCAAAAATAGCTCGATATCATTGCAACGAAACCAAAATTAATTGCATGTTACTGTACCAGGGCATTAAAGACTACTCACATGTTTATCTTTTTAACATGCGTGTTTCACTTAATCCATCCATTTTTAACCCACGCTCAAACTATAATGTGATAAATATCCGCAAAACTATCAAAATAGCTTTTTGATCATTGAATCTTATCTTTTTAATGCCATCTAGCGTAATACAATTCTACTTATACAACGAGGGATACAGATTACTAAAGCCATCTGTTGGAAAAATAATGGACTTCTTTTTATTATACCTTATACTTCCGAGTAGTGAGAATTGGAATTTGTTTATGTAGGGTGATTTGTTAATCGTAGTTTTTTTTTTTTTTAAATCGAATAAAACACTCAAATTTGCATAATATATTAACATTTTTTATTGGAATCGATAAATTGGTCTTTGCCATTTAATTTTTTAAGATAATTCCATGTAAATGCTGTTCACGGCTCTGTCTCAAAATGTCCATTAGGAAGGTCCAATTTTTCGTCACTTTTCGGCCTGTATTCGACGAGTAACGCGTGTTGTTATCCTGTAAGGCTTCAATAATGTTTGGCTTATCCACATCGACTAACGACTTGACATAACCCCACGAGAAATAATCAAGAGGCGTTAAATCTCAAGATCTTGGGGGCCAACTTATAGGGCCAAATCGCTTCCCCTTAACATATCCATTGTTTCACTGGCAGTGTGATACGTTGCGGCGTCCTGATGAAACCACATGTCCACCAAGTTCAACTCAGCCAATTGGGACAACAAAATTCCTTGTGGTTGAGTAACACATGCCTAATCGATGAGAACGGCGACGAATTGACATTTCATGATCGTCATTAACACTGGTCGCTACGGCTGCAATATTTTCTTCGGGACGCACTCTACTCATGCGAGTCGATGGTTTCATGTCCAACAAAGTAAAATTGGTGCAAAATTTGGAGATAACAGCACGAATTGTTAATTCAGCAGGTCGATTATGGCGATCCTAAAAAGGGTCGTATCAAACGTCGTCACTGAACACGAATTTAGATAATAAATTTCAACGATTTGCAATCGTTGCTCGTTTGTTAGTCTTTCCATGATGAAAAGGCAGAGTGTACTGTACACTTTTCACTTTGACAGATGACGTTTGGATGCCATTACCAACCAGTGCTGCCAACCTGAAAAACTTAAATCTTAAAAAATCACCCTATATATTCTTTTTAAGTAACTTAAATTTTGGTTTTGGTTTAAACTTATATTTGGGTGGTAATCCAAGGTTGCATAAAGGACTTCCTGCGATATTCGATGATGATTGAGCTACTTTAGGTTCGACGATAGGGGTTTTGTTTCTGGTTTAAATTTTGGTTACCACGAATTTAAAAAAAAAAAAAACTTTTGTTAAGAAATTTGAAATAATTCAAAATTGTAGCTTCAAATTATAGGTTCGTTAAAAATAGTTGCAATTGGCATAAATTTAAATAATGGTTTCAGAATGAGGTTAGGCCTCGAATCTTCCTTCTTTCCTTTCTAGCGTTACTTAAGTAGTAAGTAAGTAGTACTTCTCTACAGTAGATTTATTGCCTGCTGAACGATTTTTTAGATGTGACAGCATATTAGTTTTCTCCTATTTTGTTTTTTTTTTTTTAATTTTACCTTTGTATTAAGATTTCTAGAAAGTACAAGTAGTGATAATATGGTCATATGCTTCCTCCTCGTTTTTCTCTCCCGTCGGGAGCATGTGCACAGATCAACGAGATAAAAAAATATTTCGCCTTGATGCGGATAGGGGCTATACGGTCATTTATAGAATTAAACCACGAGACAAGGTGTCTCAGCAATAGTAAATGTCACAATTTTTACGCCGAGTACATCTTTGTCCTGTCCATCGCATCTCTTGGATGGCGGTAATGTCAGCTTTATATCTATCGAGGACATCCGTTAGTCGGATAGAGGCACCTTCTCTGTAAAGAGAACGTCAACATTTAGGGGGGTTTGTTTCATTATTTTCTTCGGTATTTTCATGATAACATTTTTTTTAAGATGAGCGGCTTATCAGGCCGCTGCATCCGATCCTAGTGGTGAAGCTGCCAATGACCACTAGGCTGGTGAGTTAAGTTTCAGTAACAGAAGTTATCTGCTGACATATGATGCATCGGTGTTAGCATGCAATTTAGGTTTCTCAACTAATCGGCTTCTCAATTTAGCTGCCATAAAACGGATGTCTAATGACATTACCAGGGAATACTTGCCCGAAGGTCGAAAGTCGTGAGCTGCTTGGGAAATTCTGCAGAGGGATCTGGTTACTCCCAAATGAATGACAATCAGAGGGTCCAAATTAGGAATTTCCCCATTTATCCCCAAAATAGTTGTTATTAAAAATTTTGTAGGATTTTTTTCATCATAACATTTTTACGAAAACTCAGTTGAGACCATTTCTTTCACATTTTTTTTTTCAAAAAGTCTTTCGTGAAATTTACAACTCTTAAGAATTTTATACATTTCTGAAAAGTATACATAATTTCCAATACACTGATATACAATATGTCTACCTTAAATTTTCCTTGTGAAAAATTGTTGAACACATATTTGGCACCTCGCAATAAAATTGATATTTTCTGCTGTAAAGAGGTAGAACGTCTCTAATGTTTGAGTGAAGCATGCCCCAATAAAATTGTATCTTCCAATAAGACATATTTTTATTTGTAAAATGAATTCCACAAAATCTGGCAAATATTCCGCAGAAATTTTAAAATTACTCTTGAGGCTATATAAATTGGGATAAGTCTGTTTCCTCTATTGGCAAAAAAGTGAACTAAGGTAGGTAAAATGATACAAATTTTTATTTTAAAAGTCGAATAACTCCTAAACATTGGGGAATAAAATACGCATAACGCAATGTTTTTTGAAGATCTCAACTAAAGGAATACATACAGGGTAAAATTGTGGCGCAGTTTTCTTCAGGAAAATAATAAATTAAAAACTTAAACTCAACTACACCTCTACAATAACCATATGAAATTCCATCAAAATCGGGCTACCCGGTTAGGAACTGCAGATTTATTTCCATTTTTTTTTTCGAAACCATTCATTTTGCGATTGTAACTTCAGTTGAGGCCGTTGATGATCGATCACAGTTTTCTTCAGGAAAATAATAAATTAAAAACTTAAACTCAACTACACCTCTACTATAACCATATAAAATTTCATCAAAATCGGGCTACCCGCTTAGGAGCTGCAGATTTATTTCCATTTTTTTTTTTTCGAAACCACTCATTTTACGATTTTAACCTCAGTTGAAGCAGTTGATGATCGATCACAGCTTTTGATTGCACTGTACCACTCATATGTAAATGTTTTGGATAAAGTCGTTCCCTCGTAAGCCAAGTGAAACATTTTCAGTGATTCAGCACATGAAGTCGCATTTGCAAGTATAAAATTTTGAGACAAATTATTTGTTTGATATTTTTATACATTATATAAATTATAAAATACACATTATTTGTTTCATATTTTTATCTGTTATAAAAATTACCAAAGACACTTGAGATGAACTGACAAAATTGAGGACTGCCAACAAACCAAATGACAGACCGCGCCCAAACTCGGCATCTGTTAAGAGGACAGTTGTGCCAACTTACAGATAAAAACAACTTGCCTTTGAAACAGTCTCTTTAAGCTTTATAAATTATCGATTTGCGTTACTTTTTTACAGAATGTGTATCGCATAATGTATACGCTTCAGAATATTTTCGGGCAATGGCATTTCCAGAACTCTAATATTCGCTCTTGATATTGCTGGTAAAGGAAATTTCCTGTGACGGTTTGATATTTCTTATGGGCGTTTTTAACGTTTTGCCATTTATAATCGTTGTTAATGTTTTGCTGGCAACTCGTGTTAGACTATTAATAATAACTTTTTTACTCAATTTTGCTAATTTCTTCATTTTTCTACAAACCTTTTCTTTGAAATTTTAAGGCTTCAATAACCAATAATTCTGCTACAATTTTGATTTACCTCCATATTAGTACAAGATTGTAGAAAATTCGATTAGTTATAAAAGTGCAATACTTGATGATAAGAACCCTTTTAAATTTACTTTTATAAATTGCAATTCAACAGTCTATTTTTAACTGCAACATCCATGAATATGACGGCGTCGGATTCGAGCTGAAAAAATATCCATTTATAATTAGATACTTGAAATAAACTCGAAGGATAAAGCTCCTCCCACATAAAATGTATATTACAACTACACAAAGAACGAACCCACACATATTTTTCCATATCACATACGTTATTCACACAAATACACACACACTAGTCCATAGAAATACATCTATATATAGAAATGTACATACACATCTAACTAGAATTAAGGAATATGGCTACAATTGTAACCAACCTGAAGGTATTTTTGTCCAAGGATGGGAGTACATAACAAACCCCACCTGGCGCAGTAACTACATAACCTCCCACTTTATATGAGTACATAAATGTGCAGAGCTTTTGCGCATAACTCCAAAAGCCCTAAGGAAACGATGAAAATAATAAAAGCTTAAACACCCCCTCCTATCACACTCACATTCACCCACTGCTGAAGAACTTTCGCAAGGCACGCATGGTATATAAAGCCTCGTGCAAGTTTGGTGAGTTTCATTTCTACCTACCGAACTCCTGGAGTAACGACATCATCGTCACTACATCACAACGTTCAGAAGTTTACAAAATTTGTTGTTTACCAATAAACAATTGAGTAGCTGTTGATTAAAAAAAAAGAAAAAAGACACCGTCGGAATTTCACACATTTTGGATAACATGGATTTACAACCAAAATATCGTGCAGTTATCATATCAATATCGAAGGAATTATGGTTTTATCTACAAAAACATAAGAGATATCGCAGAATTATATAAAGTTTTGGCCGCCATGGATGAATTAGCGAAGAAACAACAACATATGAAGCAACCAAGAATAAATATCAACATAAAAATCATATCAAATCATATCTACTGATTTTTTTTTATTTTCAATTAAAATGTTTTAAAACTATGATAAGCTATACGAATATAAGGTGTATTTAATATTATAATATCAATGTAATAATACAATTATAGTATAATATATATATATATGTATCCACATATGTACTAAATAAAATAAATAATTTTATTATAATCAAATATAAATTCGGTGTTTATTTTCCTACATCAGTATAAGGAATGGGGATATTAGATCAAATTTTCCACTAGGAAACCATCTCACTGAGTAACAGAGACCGGATTTTGTTAGAGATGTATGTACATGGATATTTTCAATTCAAGTCTAATATTATATGAGAATACATAAAATTTCACGTCCTTTTTTTCAAAGATTCAATCATATATTTCTTCCTCAACGCCTCAAAGTTAGATGTTTTCTTTGTGCAGTGATAAAGACCAATATTTGTACTGTTGTAGAGCAGACTACAATTTGTCGTGTTTGTTATTATACCATTCTATAAGTAATTCCATATTTAATATTTAAATACTTTTTTTTTTTTTTTGGCAAAGATAACTCATGATTCCCGTTAAATCTTATGGTATTTTGCACTAGGAAAAGTATTCGCTTAAATCACATGAACTATAGGGTGGCGCACAAGTAACGCTGAGATTTGATCAGAGAATACATTTTTTATTTAAGTCCTTTTTTCGTCTCTTTACAGAATTAACTAAATAGTACTTGAGAAATTTATGACGGAAAGGCTCAGCACAGAAAAAAGAACCAAAGTTGTTCAATTTTACTTTGAAAGTCAGCATTCGATTATTCAGATCATATCGAAATTTCTTTCATGTTCGAAATGCTCCTAGCGCTCCAACAATTTACCGATTGGTTCAGCGTTTTGGGCAACAAGGGGCTGTCTGTGATTTTCCACGTCCTGGAAGACTTCGTGCCGTTCGAAATGAAGTGACCATTGCTTGAGTGCAAGCGAGTATTGAGAAAAACCCCGAAACTTCCACCAGGCGACGTTCTCAGCAGTTAGAGATGTCTGGGCAGTCTTTGCAAAGAATTTTACATATGTTACATCTTTTCCCATATAAGATGCAATTGGCTCATTAGTTAAAACCAAATGATGCAGAAGAACGCATTCAATATAGTCGCCGTTAACGTTACTTATGCGCCACCCTTTATGTTGGGAAATATTGAAAACTTATTTCCAAAATGTAAGACTTTAGACCAAATTTTGAAAAGTTTCGATTGGACCATTTTTATCTGAAAATTGATGCCTATGATTCCATCCCTTTCCATTCCGTTTCATCTTAATAAATGAGGAGCGCTTCAAATGCTAGTCATTTGACGCCAGTAGTGTTTTTAGTGATTGTTTTTTTTTTTTTTTGTTCACTTTAGAGGACAGAAAACCAAAAAAACCTATTTATTAATCCTTTCAGGTCGATCCCAAAATGCTGAAAATAATGTTAATTTTCGCACTTCATAAATATTTAAGTTTGACTATTCAAAGTGAAGATTTTTTCAATTTGATCCCTAAACAATAAATACAAGAATATCTTTTACAAATACTACTTAGATTTTTTGTAAACTATGCTGGTATCAAACCCATCATTCATTAAATCTTATGGCATTTTGCTATATATTGAGAAATATTGAAAATTTATTTCCAAAATGTCATACATAAGACCAAATTTTGAGAAGTTATGCAAAGTTTCGATTGGATCATTTTCCTCTGAAAATGATGCCGAAAATTTTATTTTGATAGATAAGGAACGCTTTAAATTCCAGCCATTCGACGCCAGTAAATTGTTTTTGGCTGTAGTTCACTTTATAGGACGAAAAAGCAGCAAAGATTTTACTGAGTTTGGTATATTTTAGAGAGATTTTGCAGCTAAAGAATCACCTCATAAGTATCTGAAAAGTCAATCAAATTGAAGACTTTCTGGCTTTGCTCCGTAAACAATAAATGTAAGAATATTTTTTTTTAAATATTGGTTAAATTTTTGTAAACAATGCTAGTATCGAACTCAAACGGAATTTAGCGTTGATCAATGGTGCCATTGTACGAGGACGGTCCCAAAACTTGCCGACTTAACAAAGAAGACTCAAACGAGATGGAAAAAATTTTCTTTATTTTTCAACATAATCCATTTTTAGCTCGATACACTTTATACAGCGACATTCAATAGCTTTATATACCCTGGTTATAGTAAGAACTGTCAAACTCCTTAAAATAACCATCAACCTCAGGCACCACCTCTTCAATATTGGCAAATCTTTTCAAATTTGAAAATGGCAAATCGGGCGGAGCAGCTAAATCTGGCGAATAAGATGAGTGACGAAGAAATTCGGATTTTAATTCATTCATTTTGGCCATCGCAACAGTGAATGTGTAAACTGGAGTATTGTCTTGATGAAACAACACTTCCTTTTTTTGCCAAATGCCGCCTTTTTCCACAATTTTTACCGTTGATGATTTGTTCTTTTTGAAGGTAATCAATAAAAAGAATCCCATGCGCATCCTAAAAAACAGACGCCATAACCTTTCCTGCATAACCTTTCCGTCTTCACGTTCTTTGGACAGGATTTTCCCATTTCAGTCCACTGCTTTGACTGTTCCTTTGTCTTAGGTGCGAAGTACCGGTGCCATGTTTCAGCCATGGTTAAAAATCAACGCAAAAATTCGACTTTATTGCGGTGAAACATCGCCAAACACTCTACTGTAACATCTTCACGACGCTGTTTTTGCGCTATTGAAAGCAAGCGCGGCACCCATCTTCCGCACAACTTTCTCGTCTTCAAATCTTTTGTCAATATAAGATATATAACACTTTTTGAAATGCCTATCATTTCAGCTGGCTAATGCATCTTCAGCCGACGATCATCCAAATCTATTTTGTGGATTCTCATAACCATGTGGGGCGTGGACACCTTAATTAGTTGACCACTACGGTGTTCATCTTGGCAGCTCATACCGCCTCGTTGAAATTCTGTTACTTAACACTTTACAGTCGTAAAGGAAGGAGCAGACTACCCCAAAGTAGAATCTAGCTCGGTTTTAATATTGATTTGACTGAGACCTTTGAAATGGAAATATTGAATTACATAACGGTGGCCAATTTTTCCATGTTTAAAAATTCACTGAAATCGTTTACTTTTGATGGCTTAAATAAAAATACTAAACAACGTTGCGACTTGAAACTTAAAATATATGTTCTATAAGGTTGCCACTTTTCAGCAAAATAATTCTTTCAAACTACTGGCATCATCTTTGCGTCAAGCCGGCTAGTAGTGAGACCACCTTCGTATTTGCACAGAAAAATGTCAACGTAGATCAGGGTAGAAGGAAAGTATATGAAGTAAACAGACAACATATGACGTTTATTGAAATTCTTTTTACTGCTACTTGCAGTTCACTTCTTGTTTTGTTACTGTCTTTGTAAAACCCGATCTGATATGTTGGCAAATGCCAAATATCCAGTACAGATTGCGAGAATATTTGTTTGGGAAAGTTTCGCCCAGAAATATGCATTTGTTTCACTTTTTTGCCGCAATATATGTAGAGTTATTCCTTGGATACGGCCTAAAATTATTCAAATATACTAAATAATTGGCAGACCTCTTCTGACTTGCTGCCCGAACAGCTACATGTCCCGTAAGTATAGCTCGCGAAATAGAAATTAGAGCATTTTCAACTAAACTGTTTGTTTTCACATGTTAATTGCAAGCTAGTTTCCCATTTTTTCTTTCCGAAATTTTTGACAACTGATATTTTCGGTTTTGTAGACAGAGTCATTCTAATTTGGGTTATTCATTTGTGAATAACCGTGACTCATACTAGCATGCCTTCAGTGACTTTTACGCTATCAAAATTTTGAAGGAAATTCAGGTCTTTCGGAGCTAATTGAGAGTCAACACGTTTCAAACCCAAACAATCACTTAAAATGGTACGAATTGATTCATGAGACAAGTAAGTTCCGCGGTTGTCTCTCCCAAACTTAAATGACGATTTTAAGTCACCATTTCCTTCACTTTATTGATGTTAATTTCAGTTGAAGGCGTTCATGGCCGACAGGAGAGAGTCATTTCTTTCGAGTTTCCAACATAACTCGACTGCTTTCGAATACACTGTACCACTTATAACGAATCGGGACGATTCATTTTAAGAAGGACAAAGTTAGGGCGGACAATTAACAGTTTTCATTTATTTTTACTAGGATAATTTTACTCTTATATTTTAAACCAAGAGAACAAAGATTCTGGTTGTAAAAACAATTTTATCAGTAGTTTATTTGCAAACGAAGAAAAATACTATTTAAAAGTACTTTTACTTTTATCTCAAAGTAAAAATATTATAGTTTTTGTCATTTATGGCTGTTTTTCATTATTGTAACAAAACTACTTCATCATTTTACCTAGCAAAAATTACAGTTTATTGTTTAAATATTTTTGTCTTTTAAGCAAATACAGGGTGTCTGTGGGGAAGGTATACTACTTTGTTTTGCTGCCATTTTGGTAAACATTAGTCTTGACAGTTCATATTTATGGAAATTTATTATGGAAAAATATTCGATAAACCAACGTATTTTAATCGTTAAAACATTTTATCAAAATCAATCATCGATTACTATGACGATAAGAAAGTCACGTGAAATTTTTGTGAGAAACAACGTGCCAACAAGACGCACTATTTATCGTGTAGTGAATGCTTTCGAAGAAAGAGGGTCTGTAGCTGATAGGGCCAAGCATGGACCACAACGTACTGCAAGATCGGCTGAAAACATTACTGCTGCTCAAGAAAGTCTGCGAAACAATCCACCAACCTCAATTCGACGCCGCGCTCAGGAGCTAGGTCTTCAAAGAACAACTTTGGCGTGAAATGCATGAGAATGTAATGAAAAATGTGGTCAAAAGGGGTCGCATTTGTGAGGCTAACAGAGGCAGACATTTATCTAATATTGTATTCCGTACATAATGGCCGACATTAGATAAAACATTTATCGATATAAGATCCATTCTCCTTCATTTAATCAAACAAACAAAGTTGTATACTTTCCCGACGCACACCCTGTATTACAGTTTAGTTTTCATTTCATTTCATTTCATTTTGTTTGTTTCATTTGTTTATTTTAGTCTATGGATTATATCCTTACAGACCAGCAAATATCTTATATA
>JAHXMU010000658.1:1748628-1793924 GCA_019455685.1 Philornis downsi | reverse complement strand
GACGAGGCTCATTTCCTTATGAATGGGTTCGTAAACCGTCAAAATTGTCGTTACTGGAACAGTGAAAATCTCAAAATCAAACACCAGAAACCATTGCATAGTCCTAAAGTGACAGTATGGACAGCAATCTCTGGCAGAGAAATAATTGGTCCTTTTTTCTTCGAAAATGCGCGGGGACAAAACGTCACGGTTAATATGGAACGCTATGTTGAGATGTTGGACGGATTTTTGACTCCAGAAATTGAAAGTTCAAGAATAGTGAATTCTAGAACTTGGTTCCAACAAGATGGAGCTACCTGTCACATATCAAATGAATCCATGGCGGTGGTGAAGCAGATGTTCCCTGGCAGACTGATTTCGAAAAGAGGTGATATCCCATGGCCCCCACGTAGTCCAGACTTGACGCCTCTTGACTTTTTTTGTGGGGATACCTCAAACCCAAAGTCTACAGTAATAATCCAAGAAACATCGTTCAGCTTGAATATCCGTGGTGAAATGGCAGCCATTACACCAGTATTACTGAAGAAAGTTTTCAATAATTTTCGT
The DNA here is from genome assembly GCA_019455685.1 of Philornis downsi. Classification (NCBI taxonomy): domain Eukaryota; kingdom Metazoa; phylum Arthropoda; class Insecta; order Diptera; family Muscidae; genus Philornis; species Philornis downsi. Next base: position 1,793,378 of record JAHXMU010000658.1, on the reverse strand, counting down.
TTGCGGTTAGAGGAGTGCCGTCGTAGAGAGGGTCACCAATTAGATGATGTTATTTTTAAAAAATAAACTCCATTTATTACTCTACAATGCCTTAAATTTATTTTAACCATACCTTTTGTATTTATTTTTTAATCTATTTTTTAAATAGAACGTGCATCTATTGCGCCACCCTGTATATATTTTTCAATATTCGAATATTCGGTCCTTCTAATATTCAAATATTGTAAATTTATAATATCCACGTATACAGATAATCAATTGTTTATTATTTTTTTTTTAATTTCACTTCTAAATTTTAATAAACCCTATCAAAAAGTATCAGTAATTTATTAGTAAAATACAAAACATTTATTATTCATTAAAAATTTGTTGCATAGCCTTCCGAAATTATATAAATATTTCAAACATCAAAAAATTTTTTAAACCTGCTTTCCCGAAAAGACTTAATTTACTGTAGCGAATTCCCTTTTATGCTTTCTATCGACTGAATATTGACGGCTCGAAGGGCTAATTTGAGTTTTCGAAAGAGAAAAAGTCTTTCGGTGAGTGAGATTCGGTTGTTCGGTTTTTGGCCAGAAATTCTACCATAATGATGTCCCAGCGAGATAGTGTCTTATCGTAATGCGAAATTCATAAATTTTCTTTCCACAAAACTGGACTTACATTCTTTAACACTTTTTATTTGTCATTTGATCTTCTATCAAAAATTTCACGTGCACAGAACTGCGATAATCTAGGAGAACGGTTGACATTACATTGACTTTCGATCGACTTCGACACACTTTTATGTTTTGCAAGTTGTCACTCCAAAGGTTGCTAATTGGTTTGCATATGAAATTATCCAGAAAAAAAAAACTGGAAGTCATTCAAAAAGAATAGCATTTTCATCACTTTCAATAGCGCAATGTATAATTGCCAAAGAAACATTTTTATACTGCTTCCAAATCTGAACCAACTCGGTAGTTTTTATTAAACTAAGTTACATTTAGATACTATTCGTTTGGATTCGACTGCCACATAATCACATTTGATGGAAACACTATTTTACGGTCTTACTCGCATATGCAGATAACGTATGCATTATTGGCAGAAAACTGCGAGATGTTACTGCAGCCTTCTCAAGCATCGAGAAGGAAGCAGCGAAAACGGATCTGGTGGTAAACGAGAGCAAAACAACGTTATTGGTTTCAACGAACAAAGAATTTATCCGTTTGGGACGTTGTGTGAACGTTGACAACTATAATTTTGAAGTAGTGGAAGAATTCATCTACATCGGTTCCGCCGTAAACAAAACGAGCGATGTCAGCATGGAGAAAAATAGGAGAATATTGCTTGCTAACAAGTGTTACTATGGGTTAAGCAATCGATTCAATGATAAAGACCTCTCTTGACAAACAAAAATCCGATTGTACTAGAGCTATATGAGCTATATGCCGACATCGACGTGGTCAAACGCGTTAATATACAGCGTTTGCATTGGCTGGGTCATGTTGTGCGGATGGACCCAAATGCTCCAGCATGGAAAGTTTTCGACAACGAACTCGGCGCAGAAGAAGGCGGCCAAAACTCCGTTGGAAGGACCAGGCTTTTGAAATACTATCGAAACTTGGTGTGACTGTGGTGTGTGGATAAGGGTGTCTATTCCAGTCGCCACTTAAGAAGAAGAATTTCGGTCTGAAACCCCTGATCCAAAAACAAAATTTTTGACCAAAGAACTGAGAAATTGCATCTAATTGACTGCTTTTACATTGCGATAATAACTCTCATGAAAATGTAATAAAGACAGATCATAGCAAACGGCTTCTTTGCTGTGACAAGCTTTTGTTAAGCTCATTGGTGATTACGCAAATTTTCGCCACTTTGTTCCAAAAATTCACGTTGAATTTCAACTTCCGCGAATGCAGTTCTTTTGCTGGGTAGCAGATGTCTCATCTTCAGGTATAATGCGTTCTATGAATGTGGGATTGAAAATAACTCATATTAGCATGGCTTCAGTGGCCTTTACGCCATTACATTTTTAAAGAAAATTCACGTAAAATGCTGTGAATTGATTTGTAGGACACAGAAAGTCCAGCGCATATTTCTACCAAACTTAGGCAATGATTTTCACTCACCATTTCCTTCACTTTATTGTTATTAATTTCAGTTGAAGACCTTAATTAATGACCAGGGCAAGGCAAATTTTCCACCACATCTTGACTGCTGTCGAAAGCACTGTACCACTCATATGCACAGACAAGGTCGATTGTCCGTAAGACTTCTGCAATATTTTTTGTTTTGGAAGACGCCTTTCCGATGCTTGCTAACCGGTTTGCGCGTGAAGCCAGTAAATGTCTCATCTTCAGTTTTAATGCATTTTATGAATTTGTAATTGAAATTGACTTACACTAGCATCTCTTCCATGTCCTTTACGTCATTACATGTTGGAAGAAAATTCAGATCTTTCGGAACTAGTCGGGCGGCAAAGCATTTCGACTGATTTCGAATACACTGTACCACTCATATGCACGTGTTTTCGAAAAGATCGATGTTTTTCGGTGATTTGCTACTCTAAATTCCATTTGCAATACAAAATTCAAGACAAATTATTTATTCAGTATTTTTATCCATAGTAAAAATCGAGTACTGTAAATAAATTTAACGGCAAATCGCGCTCATATTCCGCATTAGTATAAAGGACGGTTGTGCCAACTTAGTGGCAAAAAGAATTGTGCTTAACGCGGGCTTTTTAATTGATCAGTCCGTGGCACATTTTTGATAAAATGTATTAAGCCGTTCGTCCTTCGACTTTGCACAGCTTCCATCTCTCATGTTCACTAGCTAGCGTAATTACCATAAAACTTCCATTTGAAAACATCTCTATATCGAAAAATCTACTAAAATAATTTACATATATCAACAGACAGAGGGTGTAAGATTTATTTGTCCAAGAGATTGTTCGTCCCACAAATAGAAATAGCAAAATGTAAAATGTTAATTACATCCAACAATGTGTAACCACAATATATGGATGGCTGCTGGTATAACCCTGGAACATTGCACTTTCAACTGAAAACTTTGAAAGGCAAATAAAACGCCTCCTGTTTTTTTTTCCAAACATTAGCAATAGATGTAAAAGTCTTAATGGATACATTTTGTGTCGACTGAAATGCCACACAACAAATATTTGTTGTCTGTTGGAATGGAAAGAAAATGAAAACGTTTAAAAAAGTTAATGAAAACATAAAGCAAACAAATTTTTCAATAAAATGTTTTCAGTAATCTTTGCATTGCAACCCTTAAGCATCAATTTACTTTATCATTTACTTGCATTGCGACAGCGAGAGCAACGAATTGAGGAATCCACCCCACCAATACCCCGATTGAATGAAGATATGCAAATATTGCACGTGTAATACCAGAAGTGATTGTTTGTTGATCTCTTGATCGAAAAATTATATGCCTTCGAGTTATTAACAACAAGTTTGCAATGCAAACACTGTATTAAGTGAAATAAAAAAAAACAGTTCTGCTACAAAATACTTTAGGGGGGGGTAAGAACCGTGAAGGATGGGTATTTAATATGGGGTACAGATAACACAGGAGTGTTTTCGATTTTACGTAGACTGAGCCTTTTGCTCTAAAATATATTTTTTCGGTTCAATATATTATAAATATATAATAATTTGTGTCAAATATTTCAAACATATAATAACGCTTTTCAACTAATCTGGGTGCACTGAATTCGAATCTAGCATAAAAATTGGGCTTTGATGTCTTGTTCATTTTTTATAGCATGCTGGCAATACTGTGAAACAGTCAATACTGACACTACAATTTCACAATTATTAATTTGACAGAAGCCCACATTCATTCTAAATCTTCATAATAAAGGGTGGCGCATAAGTAACGTTAACGGCGACAATATTGAATGCGTTATTGCGTTCTTCTTCGTGAACGAATTGCATCTTATATGGCAAAAGATGTAACATATGTATGTAAAATTCTTTGCAAAGACCGTCTAGACATCTCTAACTGCTGACAACGTCGCCTGATGGAAGTTTCGGGGTTTTCCTCAATACTCGCTTGCACTCGAGCAATGGTCTCTTCATTTCGAACTGCACGAGGTATTCCAGTACACGGAAGATTACAGACAGCCCTTTGTTGCCCAAAACGCTGAACCAATCGGTAAATTGTTAGAGCGCTAGGAGCATTTCGAACATGAAAGAAATTTCGATATGATCTGAATAATCGAATGCCGACTTTCAAAGTAGAATTGAACAGCTTTGGTTCTTTGTTCTGTGCTGAGCCTTTCCATCATAAATTTCCCAAGTATTATTTAGTTAATTCTGTAAAGAGATGAAAAAAAAAAACTTAAAAAAAACGTATTCACTGATCAAATTTTAACGTTACTCATGTGCCACCCTGTAGTAGCGTTTAAGCATGTCAGGGAGATCGTGTGTTATTGATTCAAGCTATTTTTGTGTGGTGAATATTTGGTTGGAGAAAAAGGATATGCAATATCAGAATCATTAAAATATGCATATTTACATTATTTTGGTTTTACTGTCAGAAACTTGAACAAACCGTGGACACCGACAATCTTTTGCAATAGTTGAAGAACTGTTTTATACAAGCGGTCAAATGGCCAGAAGATCTATTTCGATTTTTCAATTCCAGTACTTTGGAGAGAGTCAAGTAACCACCAAACCGATTGTTATTTCTGTTTAACAAAAGTTGTTGGATTCAATATGAAAAATCGAAAAAATATTACTTACGCAAATGTCCCATCGGTTTTCAAACTAGTTCAACGTCCAAATCATCCATTACCAGTCATTCCCAGTGCTAAGAGCAGTGAGTCCGAAACATCTTTCGCCAGCAGTGGCAGTTTGTCTCAAGCTGATAATGAACGCCATTTAGTGACTCCAGGTGAGCTGAATGATCTAATTCGGGATTTACATTTAATGAAGCAACACGTAGAATTCCCAGCTTCACGAATGCGGCAGTGGAATCATCTTGCAGTTGGGACAAAATGAACAATTTGTAGAGATAGAAGCTTGGAATTGTTTGCATATTTTGAAAAAGAAAAACTCTATTCTATACTGCACTGATGTTGATGGTTTATTGCAAAAAATTAATCAGGCATATGACAAAACTGAATGGAGATTATTTATTGTACAGTTAAAAGGCTCATCTTTTGCATAATGTGAATGAAAAACCATCCATACTAGTTGCTCATGCCGTGAATACAAAGGAAAATTACGAATCAATGACTGAAATTTTAACATTACTCAAATACAACGATAATAAATGGAAGATCTGTGGTGATTTTAAGATGTGTGATTTAAATTTCTTTGATATATATAGTATAGACCATCGTAAATAACTGTAAATTAATCTGTTTCAGGTCATTGGTTTGTTGACCGGTATGCAAGGAGGTTTCACAAAATATTGTTGTTTCCTTTGTCTATGAGATTACGTCAGAACAGAGTGGCCAAAAAGAACTGAATATTCAAATACAAAACATTTCAAATAAACTATTAATTGATCCAAATGATGTTTTTCTTCCGCCGCTGCACATACATCCCTATATCCGTCATTCAAGGACTTACATATAAAATTTTTCACATTAACAGTTGCCTCCTCTACTCCACAATCTTTTCTGAAACCATATTGAAAATCATTTAACAAATTGTTATCTTGGAAATATGTAAAGAGTTGTGCATGCAAAATACGTTCAAAAATATTGTCTATAATGGACAATATTGATATTGAACGAAATTTATCAACGGAAGTATATATTTTCTCCTTAGGTATTGGTGCAATTTTATGAATTTTTAATATTTTGAGATATACTGATGGAAAAGATGATGATAGATGATAAAGAATCGCACTATCAACACATATCTTAAGAATTTTTGCCGAAATGTACCAGGACTTTTCTCGATATTAAGCTGGATATGACATTTCTCATTTCATCAAGCGTAGTTATTCCAGCTTGAAATCTGCTATTGCAACTTCTTAATGTTCTCAAGGAATGACACGTATCCGAAGGGAGTTGTATTATTTGTCCTTTTAATTCATTGTCTGATTTTATGAATAAAGTATTTAACATTTCAGCTTTCTGAATATTATCTGCAATAAATTCACCATCGGTATTTTTTATATTGATTTGCTTGTCTAATGCTCTTCCAAGCGTCTCATTGATAAAAACCCAAGATTTCCTAGGATTGTTTTGCATACTGGTCATATTATCAACATAGAAATTGTTCATATAACAATTGTTAGCTATTTTAGTAATATTGTTAATTCCTTTCAATTTTACTTCAATATTTCTAGTTGACTTATTCCTTCGCTGCTTTAACATACGTCTTTTACTTATATATGCTATTAGTTTTTGTAAATTTGTTTTTAATTTGGTGGTTTGGTTTGGTGATGTCATTACGGCAATTCCGAAAACTGGCCTTGCTAAGCCTTTTCATTTTTAGGCACGTATTTCCCATTTTAATATTTTCCAAATATATGCTAAAATATATTTAATTTCGTTTCATATTCTTCTGCTTAGGTGGCGACTGGAATAGACAGCCTTATCTACGCCGGTCGTAGAAAATAATTCCAAACGTTTCGATCTTCTACTCTTCTCCTCCAATTCGTCACATCAAGTTTCAATAGTACTTCAAAAGCTTGGTCTTTCCAAAAAAGTTTTGGTTGCCCTCTTCTGCGCTGTTCATCGAGTTCGTTGTCGAAAACTTTTCGTGCCGGAGCATTTGGATCCACCCGCTTAACATGACCCAGCCAACGCAAACGCTATATAGTAACGCGTTTGACCACATCGATGTCGGCATATAGCTCATACAGCTCATTGTTCATGCGACGCCGATACTCTTCGTTAACGTTGATGGGTCCATATATTTTCCGAAGTAATTCCCTCCGAAAACTCACAGTACTGATTCATCCGCTTGCGTCATAACCCAGGATTCTGCGCCATATAACAAGATAGGTAGAACCAATGTCTGGTACAGTCGGATTTTTGTTTGCCGAGAGAGGGTTTTATCATTGAATCGCTTGCTTAGCCCATAGTAACATCTGTTAGCAAGCAATACTCTTCTCTTTATCTCAATGCTGACATCATTCGCTTTGTTTACAGCGGAACTGAGGTAGATGAATTCTTCTATTACTTCAAAATTACAGTTGTCAATATTCACACAACGTCCCAAACGGGTAAACTCTTTGTTCGTTAAGAACAATAATTTTGTTTTGTCCTCGTTTACCACCAGATCCATTTTTGCTGCTTCCTTCTCAATGCTTGAGAAGACTGCAGTAACATCTGGCAGTTTTCTGCCAATAATGTCTATGTCATCTGCATATGCCATTATTATATTAAAGATGGTAACAGCCATGTTAACGGCAGTTTTCCTCATAATCATCTCCAACAGTATGTTGAAGAGGTCGCACGATAGTCTGGCGCCCTGCCTAAGCTCTTGTTTGGTGTAAAAAGGCTTGTTTTTCTTTGCCTATCTTCACTGAAGACTTCGCGCCAGTCAACGTCATCTTCACCTTCGTAGGAATTCCAAATTCGGACATGGCCTTATACAGTTTTTACCGTATCGGGCTATCGGGGGCAGCTTTATAGTCGACGAAAAGATGGTACGTGTAGATCTGTTTTTCTTGGGTCTTTTTCAGAATTCGTCGTAGTGTGAATATCTGGTCACTTGTTGATTTACCAGGTCTAAAGCCACACTGATAAGGTCCAATTAGGTCGGTTAGAAACGGCTTTAGTCTTTCACATTACACACTCGATAGGACCTTATATGCAATAGATAAAAGACTGACACCGCAATAGTTTTTACAAACACTTGGATCGCCTTTTTCAAACACAGGATACAGTGCCCTCAAATTCCAAACATCGGGCAAGTTTTCTTCGAGCCAAATCATATTTAGAAGCTGATTAGAAGCTGTAGATTAGAAGCTGAAGTTGATGATTAGAAGCTGTAGTTTCATATTACATATCAATAAAAAGTTATACAAAATATCTGAAATTATTATAATTATTTAAAACTAATTTTGCATGTTATTTTATATTTTCAGGTGGAGTCTGTCAGCTATTGGTATATCTCACTTTACGGTAAGTTCACAAAATGTATAGTCAACACTCACTCAACACTCAACACTCAAACCCTAATGAACTTAGTAGGATATTGACAGAAAACAAAATTGAATGAGAAAATCATCAATTATACAATGTATGATTTGGGAAGGACTTCAAAGAATTCTTAAGCCTTTCGTCTACAAAATTGTCTAAGCAAAATTAGTTCACAAATAAACTCTGAAACCCACAACTTACGCAAAAAAATACAGGGTGTCCGTCGGGAAGGTATACTACTTTGTTTGTTTGTAATTTTTGTTTAAATGAAAGAGAATGGATCTTATATTGATAAATGTTTTATTTAATATCGGCAATTATGTATAGAATACAATATCAGATAAATGTCCGCCTCTGTTAGACTCACAAATGCGATTCCTTTTGAGCACATTCTTCATTACATTCTCACATATTTCACGCGGTATTTCATTAATTTCATCACGAATATTTTGATTGAGTTTCTCAAGCGTTTCTGGTTTGAGTTGCATAAGCCTTGCTTTTCAGATATCTCCACAAAAAGAAGTCCAGAGCAGTCAAATCAGACGACCGTGGAGCCGAATCAACATCACCATTTCTTGAAATAACATGTTGTGGAAAGAGGTTTCGCAGTAATTTCATTGTAATCCTGGTTGTAAGCGATGTGGCACCGTCTTGTTGATACCACATGTTAATCAAGCCCAAAGCATGCAGTTGTGGCGTTAAAAAGTTTTCAATCTGATCGCGATATCGCTCCCCATTGACAGTTACCGTTACGCCGTTTTCAGTTTGAAAGAAGTAGGGTCCAATGACTCCTCCTGACCAAATTGCACACCAGACTGTCACTTTTAATGGATGCAAAGGTGACTGATGAATAATTTGAGGGTTTTCCATTGCCCAGAACCGACTATTTTGTTTATATATTTGAATAAACATTCAAATGAAAATGTGCGTCGTCACTCATTATGTTTTTTTCATGAAAATCGATGATTGATTTTGATAAAATGTTTTAACGACTAAAACTTGTTGGTTTATCGAATATTTTTCCAAAATGAATTTGCCACGTCTCTACTTCACGGCTGCCTTATATGAACTGTCAAGACTAATGTTTCCCAAAATGGCGGCAAGACAAAGTAGTATACCTCCCCGTCGGACACCCTGTATTAGATAAAATAGCAAAATACCAACCCAATCCCAATTGAAATGTAATTAAAATAATTCATGCTGCCTATATTCGATTACATTTAATTGAATTTATTGTTTTCCCCAAAAATAGGCAAATCTCATAAACTCTTAAACAAGACGCATTTCTTCTCAATTTTCAAACGAAAACACAAAAAAAAACCTTCAACTTCAAATAAACAACAGAAAACAATAAAGAAATAAAATAATCAAAAACGCGTGTCATGTTAGAGAAACGCGCATTTGCAGTATTCAAATTACGTCTTCCAAATGTAAAAAGGAAGGGAATTGACAGAATTATTGAAAAAAACGCAGACATTTCATTGTTTTTGTGATTGTATTTCTTATTGATTGCCTTGATTAAATTACAGCAAGGAGAGACATAAAAAAAGTATCAAAGGGGAGTTTATGTCGGGTAACAAAATTTATCGAAAAATTACGAAAACAAAAGAAAAATCACGTTTTCCTTTCTCATAGCAAAATGCGCTTAATAGGAAGAAGTTCCCGTCTAAGTTAATTTAAAGTCATGGCAAAGTAACTTTAACTTCGTTGGCGCCCTCCTCTTTAGTTATTTTTTTTTTTTTTCAATTCAATTCGAGTTTGTCGTGCGGAATTCATGAATAATTCAATTATTAACTTATAACTTATATAACAAGCTTAAAAAGCATATAAAAATCACTAAAACCTGCAATTACCTGTTGACAAGCATCTTCTTAGTTTCATATCATACAGAGGTAGTATCACCTCATCAAACCCCCACGAACTAAAGGACACCCTTATTCGCAAATGTGATTGAGGGTGGATTGGTCAGCACGGTTGTGCTTCTTCAAGTACATACATTTCGAATATAGAGTAAAAATAATGAAGGAGTCCAAATTTGTGATAAACAATATTTTTCGAGTCTTGAAGATGTGTATCCTAAATTAACCTATTCAACGGAAAACATAATGTGAATGAAATTTCAGCTGAAAGACTACCTGTAATACTTGCTGCAAAGAAAAAAAAGTTGAATGTCTGATTAACTCCTTCTTTACCAGTTTTTTGTCATTGGAACTACAATTAAGTCTCCGCCACTTTTTGCCAAAAATTTGTTATTTATTGTGAAAAAACGATGCATAAGGTGTTATTCAAAATATTGTCCATCGCTAGCCACCACTTTTTACCATCTTTCTGGCAGTATGCGAAAACCGCTTCAACAGAAAGCTACATCTTTTGAGCCTATCCAAGGATCTACCCAATTTTTAATGTCAAGAGCTGCTCAGACAGGCCATGCATCAGTGATCGGGACAGCCAATCCAAGGCGGGACCGAGGTTTGCCCCATTGAATAGGTTTTGACCGTCACCGCAACATATGAATAAGCATAATCATGCAATTCAATAATTTTGTCCCGTCTTGAGTAGTAGTGGGCGCAATTTTCTTGCTAGGCTCAATCTTATCAATTGCATTCGGTGGGTAACTTCAGTAACGATTTCGTTGAGTTTGAGTTTATAATACGCGACTCTAAATTGATCCCCCCCAAACACACAACATGAGTTTTTTATTCTCCAGGAATATTCGGCTTTGCTGTCGATGTTGAAGCATTGCCATGTAGTCCGCATGATTTCCTCTTCTTTAGGTTATCGTAGTAGATTCCTTTTCTATCTCCCGTGGCCATACGATGCAAAAAACCCTTTCGTTGATGCCTGGCAGGCAGCATTTTACATGTGCAAAATCGACGACCAACATTTCTAGGCGTCAGTTCAAATGGAACCTAATATTTTTCTTTTGAGTTTTTTGCCCGACTATAAACGATGTGAAATTATTGGGTTACTCGTAATGTAATTGGCATGAATCTTCTTTCAATAATGATTCCAATTTCTTGTTTTTATACATATTCGGTTTCCCGTATGGTATTGCCGGATGTCCAAGCTTACAATTTGGCATTTTACATCTGTCAATTTCTGTAATAACTCTCGTTTGTACTTATACTCCAATAATTTATCATATCGGTTTATAAGACGCGGGGCTCCAAACATTTTTTCTTTTTTATTTTTGCGAAATTCTGCTTTACCCATCAGTTTCATTCAGCCCTTCTCTGAGATTTTATTACCTTTTTATACCTACCGCCTTCTTTACACCGCCTTTCTATACGCTTTTTCTGTCACTCCGTTTGTAGCAACTATAAATGTTCACATAATTATATATAGGGTGGCGCATAAGCAACGTTAAAATTTGATCAGTTTTTGTTTAAGTCTTTTTTTCGCCTCTTTGCCGACTATCGTAAAAATATATTTCGACTTAAGTATATCTGTTGGTCCTTCTTTTCATTGAAAGTACTATATAGGTCTCACTGCTTGAGTTATGAGACGTAAATTTGCACTTCCAAATCATAGGTGTATTAAATTCGAAAGAAGACAAAATGACCAAATACAAAATGACCATACAAGAACTGACTAAAACAAAAAACCAAAAAAAAAAATCCCTTGCATCCTATGGATGAGCTAAGAGAGCTTCTTGCATTCAGTGAGCTTACATGCATTCTATGTTTAGACTCACTCAACGGGACCCACAAGTTAGCGACAAATCCGAACGTCTATTGTTAATTACTCGACTACTCGAAGTGTTCGTCGCACACATCGACGCGACCGTCGCTTATATAATTATGATATAGACTATATACGGGATTGAACCCGCGATCATGAGAACGATAGTCGCACCAAGGTCGGCCACAAAGACGGAACTAACGTCCAAAAACATAAACATTTTCCGAATTATATCGTTTATTCATTAAATAAAATTTATACGATATACGACGGTATTATATTGATAGTGGAAATAACCACACCGACTTACACACCTTTTTAAGGGACCGCCCTAATTCTACTGTTTGTTGATTATTGAAAAATACGGCAAATACTCATTCTCAAGCCGATAATATATTGCCTGATATGAGTAAATTTCTCCCACACCCACTTATATGGCAGTGGCTCTTAACACTATAAGTCCCTACACTATGGACCGCAGATAACGCAGGTGGGCAAAATCGGCCTAGTAGGAAAAAGCTGTTTAGAAAATGTTTAAAAAAAATGTATAAAAAAATTTTGTATTCGTTAATTAAGTAATGCACATGACGGTACAGAATAAAAGAGCCATTCCAGTTTATGAACTTTTCAACGGGCAAAAACAACTGTAGGCCTGCTTATTAAAAAATAATAAAAAAGACGAATTTTTCATATATAAACCAGGCCAATTTGTTGCGTTAAGCGTGAGAAGATGGAATTTCTGACACACTCACTTATATAGGATGGCGCATAAGCAACGTTAAGATTGGATCAGTGAATATATTTTTTTTTTTTTATATATTTTTTTTTTTAAATAATACTTGGGCAAATTATGATGGAAAGACTCAGCACAGAACAAAGAACCAAAGTTGTTCAATTTTACTTTGAAAGTCAGCATTCGATTATTCAGATCATATTGAAATTTCTTTCATGTTCGAAATGCTCCTAGCTCTCCAACAATTTACCGATTGGTTTCATAGTCTTCCGCGTGCTGGAAGACCTCGTGTAGTTCGAAATCAAGTGACCATTGCTCGAGTGCAAGCAAGTATTGAGGAAAAACACGAAACTTCCACCAGGCGATGTTCTCAGCAGTTAGAGATGTCTAGGCGGTCTTTGCAGATAATTTTACATACTCGTATGTAACATCTTTTCCCATATAAGATGCAATTAGTTCACGAGTTAAAACCAAATGATGCGCAAGAATGCATTCAATATAGTCGTCCTTTATAACGCCAAGTAGGTTCGAAATTCACGACGCCCTGACTGGAGGGTGATTATTAAAATATAATGTGTTGAAAAGTAAAAATACGAACCCAGACAAATTCGATGTATTATGTATGAAAAAAGGATGTTTTTGACACGGCTACTTAACTAACCGACTAACCAACGCGCTTGTAACCGACTGTGGCGCGATGGTTAGTACACACGACTGTCGTTCCCATGATCGCATTATTTTTGCGTCGGCCACCTCGATATGTCGGAGGAAAACTTTGAGTAATCGAGTATTCAACAAGTTTTGTTAATGCTTCTCAAACTGTGGCTTTTAGAATCGTGGTTAAACTGTAAAGCTCTAGCTGAATGTGAGAAGTTCTCCCACGTCTCATTTATGATATTCAACAGAATTATTTTACTTAACTGACGAAAAATCTGTACAACATCTTCGACATTGTGAATGTGCTCTGCAGTTTCTGCAATGACGACATCGTTTTATCCATCTACCTATACATTTTCTACGATTTATAACATTGGGCCAGATTTTCAGAATGTTCTGGACAGCGGTTCGATGTAATTTTGCCAATGTAACCATCAGCTTGTGAGACTGAGCATGTTCTAGATGAAAGAACACTTTTTTCTTCGCCATTTGGTACATGATTTTTTGATTCAAAAGTGCCATATAAAATTGGCTATTCTCTATTCACTCACGACTTCGCTGCCTCTTTATATTTTTAGAATGCCAGCTATCTCTAACAACTTCACTTTGCGATCATCGGGAATAATTTTTAGATTTTTGTTTGCTGGTTCATTTCGTGTAACTACTTTGTTTAAAATCAGGAAATCATCGTTATACGATTACTCTCGGCGGAGAAGAGACGTCGTAACACTTCCCAAGCTGTTGCTGAATTTGAACAATATTTAGTCAACACAAAAATTTTGTTTTTTAAACTAAAGACAAATGTACTTATTTCGATGACAACTAGAATAGAAATTTACTTTTATTATACGTCACAGGTAGAAAAAAAATTGTAAAATGCAAATGTCGATGCAAATGCTAGTGTGTAAATCTGTCAGATTTGGTCTAAAGATTTAATTTGGATCTTAGGTTCCGGGAAAGAGGTTGGAGGTTTTGTTGAAGAACTAAGGTTCTTGGCGGGATGTGTATGCTTACGAGGGAGTTTCGTAATGGAGTAGAGGAATCATCAACATTGGTTAACTTACATTATTATCGGGTTTTATTCGTATGTTGAGGGCGGCTGGCGAAGTGGTCCGGTTGGCGGCTGGCGGAAAAAGAGTACAAGTATCTCGCTGATTTCAACCAGGAGCGCTCAGTGCCCCGCTGGGTTGCCATATGAGCGCAACAGAATATTGATTTTTATAATTACGTTGTTGTTTAAAGGGGACTTTGCACAAGCAAATAGAATAGTTAATTCTTACAACTTACAATATTTACAAATTGTTTGATACAAGCAATTCAACTTAATTCAGTGTACTCGTAACTTGATATAAACGATTAAATACAATTCAATTCAAAAACTCAATTTAATTCATAATTTAGAATTCGTAATTTACTTTACTTTATCAAATTCATTTTTCCATTCAATTTATAACTGATAATTCATACTTTAATTTACTTTACAAAATGCATTTTTCAATTCATGGGACGGAAGGATTAACTACTTTCAACAAAGCTCTTCAGTCTTATCTAAGCTCTTCGCTACACCAAGTTTTGGCAGTGTTTTTGAAAAGCTAGAACCTTCTAATGGAAATTCGTTATCCCAGACTTTTCGTGGTGGAATTGAGACTTGCTTAGCGGAAGGTTGATCCACTTCTTTTTTTACCAATCTAAGCAATGTAAATTTAATTTGTGATTTAAGAAAATATCTGCAATAACGATTTATTGTACATAAATTAAATTATTTCATAGGAATTGTCTTCCAGGGATTCAAAAAAATATATATTTTTTGCTGCTATGTTTGTATCATTTTGCGGTCTAAATTGAAATTCAGGAGTAAACAAATTATATCCTTTTCAAATTCGTCAAAGATTTACTCTCAAATCAAAATTTAGCCATTTTTAGAAGAATCCATATATAAATACTTAATGACTTCGATACGTTTATAATTCGCTAATTTCTGTTAAGTTAAATTTTCTATAGTAAATTGAAAAGCATAGAACAAATTCCCTCCCATTTCAAGAATGGGATATGGAGAGCTTCTAATATTCAGTGAGCTTACGTGCATTATATTTTTTCGATTTCAGACGCCAGTGTTAAAAACTTTTAGTAGACTTTCTCATTACTCAATTGCTCGAAGTGTTCGTCGAAATGACCGCCTGATAGTTAGTTATATCACGACATATGAGTATATGGGGTGGCGCATAAGTAACGTTAAGATTTGATCAGTGAAAGATTTAATCTAAGAAAAGTTATGGGAAATGCTTTGGAAAGAGTACGTCAGATAGAAGCAAACAATGGGCACCATTTGAAAGATATTGTCTTTAAAACATAAAGTGTTTTAAATTTTAATAAATGCCAAAGTTATATAAAAGCAGAAAGAAAAAAGTTATACATTAAATAAACCTTAACGTTGCCTATGCGCCACCCTATATATAATATCATGATGGTAATCGCGTATAAGCGGCACTTGCGCCAAGTCCGTATATTCTTTTGAATTGTTGTAAAACTGAATAATTCTAAAACTATAAATAGGAAGAAAATTGTCTTGGTTTTATCCTTTCTATATCTACAATATTATTTATTACATTTATACGAATTCTATTGGCAAGAATACATTCGATCTTGGCCTTAAAACCAAGCCCATCATACCAGCCTCTTTTCATGCCAACATATTTTCGGTATTCCACATGGGGTTAACCACCCCATGGTCGTTCTGTTAACAACCACTTCAACATTTCTGTTCTACCCCTCCATATCACGAAAATATGCATCACATTCGTTCATTTGTACGTGTTTTTGTAGCAACAGGCTCCCGTTTCTTGGCCTGGGTGGTTTTATATTTTGGCTAAAGGTAAAATTCTATTCCTGTTCAAATATCGTGTCATCGTTCGTACTCGTACATACCAAACATAGCAGTAACTATGCCAAAGTTACATAGCGGTAGCCGTGACTTTCCTCTTTGTAAACTGGGAAGTGAATATTTGAGGAATTCCCATGGGTCATATAAAAATTTATTAAGTGGTAATTCACACCTTCTTGTTATGTGACATTACAATAGGTGATTGCGATAGAATCAAATGATTTCGCCTGATTATACTACCAAATTATGAGGTTATCTCCCCTTGGAGAGCCACAGAGGTTTGATATTTGTGGTAAATACATTTAGGTGTCATGGGGGCATATAGCAAAATCATATGTGGGTGAAATGGTTATTTGCTGGGGCATTAATGTATACTATTATTACCTAGTTTACTGCAAAACAAATTACCTTTTCTTTTTATTAATTTGTTGTTAATGAACGCCGATAGACCGTAGTTGTATTAATGAGCTATAATTTTGTTCTTTAGGTTGGTTCGTTTAGAGATTCTTTTTCCTGCAAGGAGTTTATGACAGATTATTCCGTGAATTAACAATTCGGTGACTTATCTACTTGCCTACGCAATTTGACATCAAGCCGCGAAACTATTCTTATGGGTCTACGATTGAACACGAATATTAGCTCCCTCGGACTATTCTCTTAAAATTTAAAAAATGGCTAAGTGATAAATGAATTGCCAAGAATGAAGAGGTGAGGTCTGCGGTTGGAGTTCGACAGTTTCTACTATAAACAGGGTATAGAAACTATTGAATATCGCTGGAAAAAGTGTATCGAGCTAAAAGGAGATTATGTTGAAAAATAAAGAACATTTTTCCCAATTTTTTTGTGTCTTCTCTGTTAGATCGGCTAGTTTTAGGTTTGGGTTATAGATTTGAAAGACCCCCTTGCACTAAAATCCTTATACGTTTCAGGAGTAATTTAGAATATTGTTATTTGAGATCCCTTTTATGCAATTCATTCATACAGAATTAAAAGTTATTCTGAAAATCTGCTTTTAAACAGATAAACTGGGCTGCCTAAGTAGCCTATAGGAATCAATAGAAACTCCTTGGCCTTTTTAATTTCAAAATATTTATATTCAATACTTTTAGTAAGGAAATAAAATGCGCACAATTATCCGATTTGATGAATTTGCATTCTCCTACTCGTGCTTTGCGTTTCGAACGCTTATTTTATGAAAATTTCCACCGAACGAATTACGTGGATAATGAATCAATTACAAGATGTTTAAAACTTTGTCGTAGTTTGTCTTCACAGTTGAATTTCCGTATAGATAAAAATCATGTTCAGTTAAATTTACCCATGATTTTTAATTAATGTATATTAATAAAAAATGTTTTGTACACTAGTCTGTAAGATGTATATTAGAAGAAGAAATCAGTGGAGCATGGAGTCCCCCAGGAAGTGTATTGGGCCCCTTGTTATTTTCTCTGTATATAAATGACTTGAAAAATATTGACTTATCAGGTAAAATGTTTGTGTACGCTGATGATGTTGCCATTTTTTATCCATATAAATATGAAATGGCTGTGAAGCCTTACATAGAACATCATAGAGGAGCAAGTCTATTAATAGAGTATTTGCGTATTAATAAACTTTTTTCCTTAATCCAAATAAAACGAAATTGATAAGATTTAGGCCACATTGTCGGTTCACCGACAGCTTTAATATATACGTAGGTGGGAAAGAAATTCCAGAAGTTCATTCAGTTAAATATTTGGCATTATATTTTCAAAATAATATAGAGTATCTGAAGTCTACATTATCACCTGCCATAGGTTTATTGTATAAATTTAGAAATAAATTTGATCAAAATACTAAGTTTCTAATATTTCAAGCTTTAGTTCAAAGTCATTATAACTATTTAGCCATTATGTATGGTTATAAAAAGAGTTCTGATTTAAAATCACTCCAGCGGCAACAGAATAAAGCACCAAAAGCTGTAGCGAACTTGCCAATTTCATATTGTACGCTTTCTTTGTATAGAGATGTTTTTCCAACAGTTTTGCCAGTATATGGTTGTTATAAATTAAAATTGCTAATACAGAGTGGCGCAATAGAACGTGCATATTGCATCATCTTTTTTTGCGGGGTAGAAAAGTCGCGGGCGGGGAGGCGCCTACATCGTTGGGTTGGCGGGCTCATGGAGTTTTAGTCGCTATGAATCACTTCGACAGGAAGCGTCGCGCATTTTGCGTGCGCGCATTTTACGAGAACTCTCGTTCATATATTGCTACTAGGCGACTATATTGTGCTGAATATGGACTACGGCGAATTAGTGAAGCTCCGAGTGCTAATTTAATTAAAGTATGGGTAAAGCATTTTGAAGAGACCGGTTCAACATTTAAACCACAAGCAAATGGTCGCTCAAGAACATCTAGGACCGAAGACAATGTTGAGAGAGTTATGGAGTCAGTACGAAGAAATCCACAAATGTTGACTCGCAAGAGATCGTCTGTCTTACAATTATCGCGACGAAGTTTGCAACGAATTTTAACATTGGATCTTAAACTGCATCCATATAAGTTGTAATTAACATAAGAATTGAAAGAGTCTGACTTCATAGCAAGGCTCGCATTTGCTAATGAAATGCTTAATCGATTTTCCAATTTTGACAATATCCTTTTCTCTGACGAGGCTCATTTCCTTACGAATGATTTCGTAAACCGTCAAAATTGTCGTTACTGGAACAGTGAAAATCCCAAAATCAAACACCAGAAACCATTGCATAGTCCTGAAGTGACAGTATGGGCAGCAATCTCTGGCAGAGGAATAATTAGGCCAAAACGTCACGGTTAATACGGAACGCTTTGTTGAGATATTGGACGGATTTTTGGCTCTAGAAATTGAAAGTTCAAGAATAGTGAATTCCAGAACTTGGTTCCAACAAGATGGAGCTACCTGTCACACATCAAATGACTCCATGGCGGTGGTGAAGCAGATGTTCCCTGGCAGACTGATTTCGAAAAGAGGTGATATCCCATGACCCCCACGTAGTCCAGACTTGACGCCTCTTGACTTTTTTTGTGGGGATACTTCAAAGTCCACAGTAATAATCCAAGAAACATCGTTCAACTCAAGGAGAATATCCGTGGTGAAATGGCAGCCATTACACCAGTATTACTGAAGAAAGTTTTCAATAATTTTCGTTTGCGGTTAGAGGAGTGCCGTCGTAGAGAGGGTCACCATTTAGATGATGTTATTTTTAAAAAATAAACTCCATTTATTACTCTACAATGCCTTAGATTTATTTTAACCATACCTTTTGCATTTATTTTTTAATCTATTTTTTAAATATGCACGTTCTATTGCGCCACCCTGTATATGGTTTCAAATGCTTGCATAGTATTGGCCATCATACGATAAATTTTTCCCGAAATCAGTATATTTTCAATACGCGAAATAATGACAATTTGAGAGTAGCTATGTGTCGATCTGAAACAACAAAACAGCGTATAGAACATTCTGGTAGTTGTCAGTGCAATATTTTACCACAACAATAAAATCACTAGAAACACTTTCGTTATTTGAATCGTCAATGAAAGGCTATTTATTGCAACATGTCGAAGAGCTTCTGGTATAAATTTTGAGTTAATATTGAAGTACATGCCAAGAAATTAGATTTTTCATAAATGTGTTTGTATTTTGTATTAAACTATTCTTATTATACAACTATTCTTATTATTTAATGTAATTATTTTGCCAACTACCCTCTATAATGCCATGCGGCGCTGAGGAGTAATTTGTATGAATTTGTATGATATAATAAATTAAAAAAAAAGACTGAATAAATAAATAAATAGATAAATAGCGATTTCTTGAAGAAAGCTCGATATCTCAAAACAAGTAAAGTCGTTTTTCCCTGGAAGCACCGATGAATGCAATTTGGGGTAACCTAAGATAACAATAGTTTATTGAATGTGTGAAGAATGTTTTTTTATAAGGAATTTAAATTAACATTTACGAAAACGGCCTATAACACATGTTCTTCCTATTGTGGAATGTAAAAAATTTGCTTAATCACATTTAAAGTACGCCATATACTCTGATTTGATACCAAGGAGTTGCGTTAAAAATCCCTCCAGCAGTATAACATAACTCTTCTCTTACCTGACATTAAAAAACCAACCCAAATAATTCAAACTCCACAGGTGATGTTTTCCAGTTAGGCAGCAAACAAAAAACAAAAAGAAAAAAATAGAAAAAAAAACTTGAAAAACAACACGAATTGTAGGAAAGAAAAAAACGTCTACCATGCTGTTCTACTGGATTACCCCCAAAATCCTGCTAATACTAACCCACTCAAAGTGAACGACGAAAAAAACGTGATTTCTTTGCACTTTTAAGGATTTTATTTTCGCAACGCCAACAGAAGAAAATTGCCTCGAATTTCGGCTGGGAAATCAGCAGGATTCAAGACACGCTCTCCCCCACAAACACCTCGGTATTAGGTATCATTACATTACAATTTGTATTTATTTACATTTGCGTTTTCCTTTTTTCACTTCTAATTCATTCTGGATACGATACCGAATGAAATTCTATATAAGTTTTATATTGAAATTGTTCGGTATTTGATGTGTTATTGTTGTGTCTCAAAGAGTGTTGTGTTTTCGATAAGGATTAAACGTTCAATACTCTTCACACTTTCATCACACGTTTTCGCACTTATGGCGAAACGAACACACATACACATAAACACACAATGAAATAAATAATACCCCCGAGAATAGTGGTGACATAAGGACAATAATAAAAGAAGATTGGAGTGTTGAATAAACAGACCGAAATTTAGAGGAATGGGACTGGCTATGGGGAATGACGGCTGTAGCGACAATTACAACATTTGGGGGCAAAAAAAGAGTATACAACGTTTAATTTAGTTACTGAATTACACAGTTTCTCAGTTATCCATTTGCTAAATTACTAAATTACTCAGTTTTTCTATTACAAATTAGTCTAAAATTATAATTACCTCAATTTGGAGAAAGACTAAATGTCATATTTGGAGCTTAACTAAGTTCTCGCTGTTTTTTTTTTATGAAAATTCCACTTTATTATTACTACTTATTACTACCTTTTCCCATCTTTTTGCAAAGCTCGATTTCCATCACGTTAAAACTGTTGATCTTTTGAGAAAGACTACATATAATAACATTCACAAACAATTGTGTTAATACGGGGGGTTGATCGGACGGTGTTTTTATATCATATGAAAGAGAATGAGAAACACGGAGCGTTAAAGAATTTATAATCCAATGAATTTTATTTATTTGCAAGGTTTTACCTTTTATTCCTGGGGTTTACAAAATGGAGATTATTCTAACAAACAGGGACCTTAAACGTTCAAATAAGTAGTTTATATATCGAAAGTAAAATGAGTACTGATGTTTGGGCGATCGGTAGCTGAAAGTTAGAATACCGCTTTATTACACTGCTAGAACGGTGGAGTGAAAGCTCTTTCCTTAGCCGTGGTGGGCGTGTACTTAAAAATTAAAACTTATAACTATCAGGGAAAGGAAAACCTGTGCACGTAAACAGATTGAAATCCATTGATAGCTTCACTTCGAAATTAATTGAATTTTATTCGAAAAATGTCTCACTTAACTTGAAAATAGTTTCATGAATATGAAAATAATTTCGGTCAATTTTGAAAATACTGTAGTCCAATTTTTATATAGTTTAAAAATGATTTAACGCAGATTGCAAACGATTTCGCATAAGTCTTTCATCTTTTATATCTTTTTATAATTACCCCGAAGTCTGCGCCATTCAGCTATAAAGGTGAAACGTCCATTTGTTGCAGTTGGATTTTTGTTCGTCAAGAGAATGCTTTATTATTAAATCGCTTACTTAGCCTTAAACTTCGTTAACATTTGCTCGCAAACAGGATTCTTGTCTTTATTTCAATGCTGACATCGTTAGTTTTATTCTAACCGGAGTGGAGGTAGATGAATTCGACCACCATTCCAAAGTTATTGTTGTCAACATTCATACAGCGTCCCTGGCGAGGAAACTTTTTGTTCGACGAAACATACAACTTTCTTTTGCCCTCATTTATAAAACGTCCTGTGCGAGGAAACTTTATGTTAAACGAAACAAATAACTTTCTTACCTTCATTTACCTCTTTTTTGCTAAATCGTTTTCAAAGCTTTAGAAGACTGTAGTAACATTTCTCAGTATTAGTATATCCATATCATCGGCATACACAAGTAACTTTTACTTTTGTTAAAAATAATGTCAGTGATTTTAACAGCAGCTTTTCTCATAATCATCTCGAACAATATGTTAAAGAAGTGACACGCCAGGCTGTGTCGCCTGTGTCTTCTACATCTTCGCTTGATGTACGAGTATAATAGCTGATCAAGATTTTTGCCAATTTTTACTGAAGACATTGTATTAGTCAATGTCTATAATACAAATACGTATAAGCTTATCGGGAATACCAAACTCTACCATGGCCTCTCACAGTTTTTGTTGTATCAAAATGTCGAAAGAAGCTTTATAGTCGACAAAAAGGTGATGAGTTGATCTGCTTTTCTTGGGTCTTTCGCAGAATTTGCTGTAGTATGAATATTTGGTCTATTTTTGATATACTAGTTCTGAAGCCGCACTGATAATGACCAATCAGATCAACCAGAACATATTTCAGTCCTTTACTTATTACACTCGACAGAACCTTATAAGCGATAGGTAAAAGATTGATACCACGATATTTAGTACAAATACTAGGATCGCTTCTTTTCACCACAGGACATATAATACACTTATACTCCTACCATTCCTTGAGTCCAATAGCTAATGCATACTGGTATCAGCTCATCGCCACCGATTTTAAAAACCTTTGCCGGCAAACTATCAGCACCCACCACTGTGTTGATGTAACGTTGTGATACTGCTATTTTTATGTGGTGTTGGCTCAGCGATTTCTTCACTTGTACTGCCCTCCGGAAAGAGTAGCTTATAGAAATGCTTTTTCCGGACCAAATTTTTGCTGCTGTTTCAAATACTCTGTTTCCAATTCTAAACAAATTCTATGTTATTTCGAATGATTTTGGTAATATAGTATAGTTTTATTCCTCAAACTGAACCAAGACTAGATCATTGTCTAGCCTTAGCATATTTTCTCAAATTAAGACACCGGATTCGCAGAAATATTCAAAATACGGCAAATATTTTGTATGTTTTTTAAAGTGAAATTTTCGAAATGAAATCAAATTTATAAAAAATCAGTGCTTGTAATTTGTTGTCTAACGAGAAATTTAATATAGTTTTTATTGTGTACTTAAATTGGAAACAAATTAAAATTATTTTTCGATTATAATCCGTTTCCTGGATGACCTCTGATTTTTGCAAATTTACCTTTAGTAAAGAACAGCAATTTTATCATATTTTTCTGATTTTATCAAATTTATTTTGTTAACAAAAGAAAGGCACCCGCAAATGTACATATTGATCTTAAGTTGTGATACTGAGATTTCTTCACTTGTACAGCCGACCGGAATTTGCAACTTATAGAAATGCTCTCCCCAAATCAAATTTTCATTGCTGTTTTAAATTCTTTGTTTCCAATCCTAAACAAATTAAATATTACTTGTGTAATTTCGCATGATTTTAGTAACAAGTTGAAGCGGACATTGTAATTCAAATACCAGATCGAACACATAATTTTATATAGTTTCATTTCTCAACCTGAACCAAGACAGTGGCCTAAATTAGTTTACATGATATATTTTCTCAAATTAAGATACCGGGTGCGCCGTAATATTCACAAAAAGGCAAATGTTTTTTATGTTTTTTAAATTGAAACTTTCCAAATGAAACCAATTCTTTGTAAAGAATCAGTATATGAAATTTCTTTTCTCACGAGAAATTCAGGATCAAAACCGAATAAAATTTCGTTTCTGGTTTTGGAATCACAGTCAAAATTGTGCATAGTTTTTATTGTGTATTTAAA
This sequence comes from Philornis downsi, assembly GCA_019455685.1. Taxonomy (NCBI): domain Eukaryota; kingdom Metazoa; phylum Arthropoda; class Insecta; order Diptera; family Muscidae; genus Philornis; species Philornis downsi. Next base: position 1,769,328 of record JAHXMU010000658.1, on the reverse strand, counting down.
CTGGAAACAAATTAAAATTATTTTTCGATTATAATCCGATTTCTGGATGATCTCTGTTTTTCTCAAATTTACCTTTAGTGAAGAACAATGATTTTATCTTATTTTTCTGTCATTCTCAATAAAAGAAGGAGAAGTAAGCAAATTGTCGATTTAAATTACCCGTACTTGTCGAAAGTATGAATATTTTTTCCCCCGCTTGATGGTGTTGTCCTTAATAAGGACACAAAGCTTAAATCATTCGTGATAGACGTTTTTTATTTAGTGAAATTGTACTTGAAAGCTGTCATTCCACCTTGAGAATTACAGCTCGACAACTTAGGTCCAATAAGGCCATTCATTTTAATGTTGTCGATCATATCACATCTAGCTATTCCCCAAGCTGAAATTGCCTATCTAGTGTCTTCGATAGGTGTGACGAATTGGAGGAGAAGCGCACCATATCGAAATGTTTGAAATTATTTTCTACGGGCGGCGTAAATAAATAAGATATGTCTATTCCAGTAGCCATCTAAGAAGAAGAACAAGTGTCCCCGTTTGAGCAGATTGCCTGCTTGTTCAGCTATTCAATCGATTATTGATTCGTTGTTGTGCGGTTTTCTTCTCTTCCCAAAACCAAAATTTCCTCTCTGGCATCCCCCCCATCTTTAGGTGATTTCCCGCTTGTTCAGCTATGAAATGGATTATTGATTCGTTCTAAATTTTTCCTTCATGCTATTTTATTTCTCACTGCTGTCTATGCTAGATTTTATTTTCTTCGTATCTCCGGCATTTTTATGCAAACACCAATTGTCATGATACCCCAAACCTCTTGGTGTTTTCTGCTGGTCTCAATATTTTGCTACCATTTCAATTAGTTTAATGCGTTTTTAAGCCATTTGTTTAATAGATTCCCACAGTTCACAATGGCTCTTCGTATTTTTCGCAATATTACATACAACTGTGTCGTGTCGTCCACTTCAGACCTCACGGAGACATTTTTATAGCATACTTTTTTTTGGGGCCACTGCTATCATTTGGTGGATACGACCATAGATGCCAGTGGGATCTTTCAACGATTTTAAAATGTTTATGTTGACATTTGTATTTAATTTTTCGTAGTTTTTTTTTCGAATAAAACAGAAAGATTGCAAAAGTGTGATAAAATTTGCTGTAAAGCATCACTTGCTTCATACAAGCAACCACCACTTATGGCTACTGTAGACAGCTTTCATTGTTCCTAATGTGATTCTTTTTTTTTTTTTTTGCAAAGTATCCTTTTGAATGTGTATCACGAGAAGCTTTTAAGAAAATTGCCTAATTTTCTTAATATGATGTAAACATATTGTTAACATAGCACTTGAGGAAAAAATCAGAAATAGTATTAAGGCAATTTCAAGGATCTCTATGGATGTGTGGTATAGAACAGTATGGAAGAGGCTCAAATATGCTGCATTATTGAAACTGAATTTGTTAAATTTTCTTCTATTTCTGGGGTCTTTCCGTCTTGTCACTTAATCATGCAATTTTAGTGCAAAAGCAAGTTTAATTTTTTTAAATTTGTGAAAAACTTGCATTGTAATCTTTCCACGTCAAGAAAGATTTTCAAATGTAAGAAACATCTCACCTCAGATCTTGGTCATGACCAACTGAATTTAGGTAATGGCCATAGGTACAAAAAGTGTCTATTGGTGTCCGAAGATACACGCCTACAATAGTTCGGACATGTTTTCGACATTAAATAATAATAATCTAGAAATACTATTGAATCAAAGTGGATGAAGTAGTAGATATTGATATTGAGTGGATGAAGTAGTAGAAGCTGACTGAATGCTGCTGGAGCAAATGGAATGTTGTTGTTATTGCTGCAATCAGTTTGATGTGATGATCGACACTGGACCCGGTGGGAGTGGAGTAGGTTGTGGACTGTATTTTTGGGATTGAGGTAATCTTCTGTACCGCTGTGAAGGCAAGCCGACCGGCTGATGAATTTTATGGTGCCTTCAATCAGATAATTTCTCAAGAGATTTGAGAAATTATTTGGTTGTAGGTTCTAAAATAAAAAAAATTAATTTCAATTCAATGTATGTACGTATATTTGGAAAGCTGTGATACTTACCGCTAGAGCTGTGCAGAGTAACTACTTTTTGGTTTTACAATTTTTGGTAGTTACAAATGTAATTTTTGGCTTTCGTTAAATATTATCTGACATTTTCCTTATGAAAAATTCACAATATGTTTAGCCCAAAAAGGGCAAAAAGGTTAACATAAAGCATTATTTGATTAATTCTTACATTAGGTATGTTCATGAAACGTTTGCAAATTCATTTTAAATTTATCTTTAATAAGTTTTAGTAAAAAAGATGAGCATAAATATCATTTTTAACAAGTTTTGGTAAAAAAGATAAGTATAAACATTATGTTTATGCACTATATTCTGAAAAATTAAATATTTGATCAGTTATACTCGTATGTAACATTATAATCAATGGGTTTTCTTAAATGTCGATTTTGATTTTGTTACACTACAGAAAAAGTAATGAGCTTTATTGATTGTTTGTCAAAAATTAATAATCTTTTTATAAAAATGTTTTCTTAAATTGTAAGGGTTGTTTACCAGAATATTCGTAACTGCCCTCTATATGCTACTTTTATACTTAATGCCATAAGTTCGTTATTCCAATCGGAATAACTGGGTATTGTCATCCGAGACCTCATAAATTATACACTCATGATCGCCATAAAAGTAAATATACTCTTAAGTCTATCTAAGCCGTCAATTCTACCGACTTGCGTCTATTGAATGCTCGATGAGGCTGAAATTTTGCAGAGGAAAGTAGTCCCACAGTCGTAGGCAGGCTAGTTGCGAAATTGTTATTTTCAAATTTCGTGAGTTACGTATGTTCGATTTTCGCATTTTTTTTCTATTATGTTGGTACACATGTCTGTTATATATGTTGACAATATCAGCCATTTTGGATTGTCAGTTTGTTTTTGACACATATAAAGGTTAGTCGTGTTTTGGTGTGCTCTTCTACAAAATGGATCGAAGAAACTGTATTAAGTTTTGTAAAAAATTAAATTAAATGTGCTAGAACATTTGAAATGTTGACTGTGGCGTTTGGCGAATCTACTATGAGCAAAACACAAGTTCAATTGTGGTACAATCGGTTTAAGGAAGGCCGAGAAGATGTCAATAACGATGCTAGTCCTGGTCGTCCGAGCACGTCAACAATCGATGGAAACATTGAAGCTGTGAAGAAAATGATTTTGGATAATCGTCGAATCACTATTAGAGAGATTGCTGATGATGTTGGCATATCGTTCGGCTCATGCCAAGCAATTTTTACGGATTTTTTAGGCATGAAACGTGCGGCAGCGAAGATTGTTCCAAAATTGCTAAATTTTGAGCAAAAACAACGTCGCATGGACATCGCTCAGGGGCTGTTGAAAGTCGTCAACGACGATCCAGATATCCTTAAAAAAGGTCATAACTGGTGACGAATCATGAGTGTATGGCTATGGCATTGAAACCAGTCATCCCAATGAAAGCGTCCAGAAGAGCCAAGACCGAACGTCAAGTACGGTCAAATGTGAAGGATTTGCTCACTGTTTTCTTCGATTGCAATGGCGTGGTGCATCATAAATTCTTGCCACAAGGTCGTACGGTCAATAAGGAATACTACCTTGAAGTTATGCGCGCAATTCGTCAGAAACGCACAGAATTGTGGAAAACCAATCATGGATTTTGCACCATGATAACGCACCAGCTCACACATCGATGCTTGTGCGTGAATTTTTGGCCGAAAACAAACCCGCAATCATGCCTCAACCACCGTATTCACCGGACTTGGCCCCTGCTGACTTTTCCTCTTCCCAAAACTGAAGACACCGATGAAAAGAAAGCGTTTTGCTACGACTGAGGAGATAAAAGAAAAATCGAAACAAGAGCTGTTGGCAATACCAAAAAGCGCGTTTCAGAAGTGTTTCGAGGATTAGAAGAAACGCTGGCATAAGTCTATTATATCTGAGGGGGACTACTTTAAAGGAAATAAAATGGAAATTGATGAATAAATAAATACTTTTTGAAAAAAATTAATAATAACAGTTATTTTTTGATCACACCTCGTATATGTACTTAATCATTATTTTGTAAAGGTAATAAAATTACTGATAAAATTTTAAATTTTTCTGCAAAAACACAAAAGTACGAAGTGAATTACTGTTTTCAGTATGACTGAGGCACAAATTCTAAAGCACTTTAAATAAATTTGTAATATCGAATCCGAAATAAAATTGAACTTTAGTAAATGTAAGAATTTATTCTAAAATTTTCGATTTAGACGACTGCCATATCCGATGTTGCCAATTTTCCAACAATTTCTTACAAATATTGTAGAGTACAGGTTAATTATCATGATATTTTCTTTATAAATTGGTTTTAGAATTTTGGATTGTAACTAAAAAATTTGTCATTTCATTTCATTTATTCAAGTCTATGGAACAAAATTTCCTTACAGACTAACAATGGCAAAACAGAAATATTTTATATTATATATATTATTTATAAACAATTTAAAATAGAATTATTTGATCTTAGAAATCTGTTAAGATATAATCGAAACAAATATTGAGATGACTTAAACTCTATGAGTTGATTAGAATCTTGATTCAAGACATATTGATTAATTTCATTACGAATATAAAATTTACGATTCAGAGTACTATTTTGGAATAAGAAGTAAAGTGCCGAGGTATATCAAAAATATGTGTTCGCTGGGGAGACCTAGGAGAAACGTAAAATAGAATCTGTGCCAAAAGATTAGAACAGTTGATGCAACCACCGATTATATTAAAAACAAATAGCGCTGTCTATAAGTTACGACGATATTCTAATGTCTGTAGTCCAAGTAATAAGCATTTTCATAAATGAAGAAAGATTAAACTTTACAAACACACGCTGTACCCGTTCAATACTTGCAATATGAATATTGCAATGAGGACATCAAATAATAGCGGTATATTCCAACTTAGATCTAACATATGATGTAAAAATGACTTTAAACGTATTGCGGTCAGAAAATTATGAACAATTCCTTTTAATGTACGCAAGAACTTTATACGCTTTGGGAATAACATAATTGTCGTGCGGAATATATGTCAAAGCGGAATCGAATACAACACCTAGATCCAGTTTCGAACAAGCCGATTTCAGAGAAAAATTAAAAATTTAGAACACTGCATGAATCGAGTTTCTGCAACGCGAAAAAGAAACATGAATAGACTTATCCGCGTTCAATTAAAGCTTATTTAAAAGGCAGCAATTATTAAGACTGTCTATGTCTTTTTGAAGATCTAAAACATCATTAACTGTAGGAACTTATAAAAATACTTTTAGATCATCCGCATAAAGCAAAAATTGTGGCTTATAAAAGCAAGTTGATATGTCATTAATAAATAGTGTGAATAAGAATGGCTCAAGTATACTTTCTTGTGGCCACCTGAAGTTTGAATATATGAAAAGGATTCACTCCTTTCAATAACAACTTTGCACTGTCTGTTGGTTAAATATGATTTCATCCAGTTTAAACATGTTGAGTGAAATTCCATCGACTTTAATTTAAAATACAGTAAAACACAGATTTCGATGAAAGTTTTATTTCATTATAACGCTTGAACTTTGCCCATTATGTATGAAATACAATGTCATTTAAATGAGATAATTTACGAAAAAATACAGCGAACGACACACTCAGACCGTATAGTGCGCTAAACAATCACTCCTCCCGGATGTAATGGCTTTGCCAGAATCACTCCTGGTTTCTCCGTGCCCTAAATGCGACAATTTTGCTTGTTGACCATTTGACTTGAGCCCACATTTCAATCACCACTTTTGTAGTAAGTTGTAACTATTTGCATGTGTCCTCCAATTGTTAGACGATTCATATTCGTAAATGGCAAACCTTTCACTCAATAAATAACTCTTCAAATGATAGGTATTAAACTGCTAACAGCCTTGCCGATATGCTAAAAACTGGAACATTCAGGAAAAAGTGTCGAATCTGCGAAACATTTTAGTCAAATTTTAGAATCATGTTCGTTGACAGTGGCGAGATGTTTTGTACACGCGACTATCGCGAATATTGTCGCGGGTTCGATTTAACAGCCTTGCCAGACCGGCGGTTTTGACACCGCTAAATGGATAACCCGATATATATCGTATATATGCTGGAAACGGGAACATTCACGAAAAAGTATGAAATCAACGATACATTTTAGTAAAATTTTAGAATCATGTTGGTTAACAGTGGCGAGATGTTTCGGATACGCAACTATGGTGAATGGTGTCGCGGGTTTGATCTAATATATTCAAAATATGCTGGAAACGGGAACATTCACGAAAAAGTGTCGAATCAGCGAAATATTTTAGTAAAATTTTAGAATCATGCTGGTTGACAGTGGCGAGATGTTTCGGATACGCGACTATCGTGAATATTGTCGCGAGTTCAAGCCCTGCTCTATAAAATATAAAAAGAATTAAATCTGAAATTGAATGTTATGCCCTACGAGATATAGAGAACAATTTTTGAGTCGACTTTTTCGGTCGTGAAGAGGCAGGCAGTTACATTTAAATATAAAAAAGCATCAAGTCTATCGGTTGTGAAGAAGCGGTTACATTTGTAATAAGTTTAACACTGGAAGGGGTTATGGGTCAAACATGATTTTATTCACTTTAAAAATGTTGAGTGGAATCCCATCGACTTTAATTTAAAATACAACAGTATATGAAGCGATATCTTATTAAAAAATTTAAAAATAAAATCACAGCAAAATAAACAAAAAAATATTGATAAATATCAGTACAATCATATTTAATTATTTTTGGTGGGCATTCTTCTGAACCTTGCAACTCGAGTAATAAAAATGTTTGTCAAACAATTTGGACGATTGATTTTTCCAACTTTTGAATGTAAAATTTATTCAATTTCTTTTTATTTTTTCGAAATTATCCCAATGTGCATTGTTCTACGTCATTTGCATGACTTATGGTCAATGTATTAGGAAAAGGAATTTTGCAATTGGCAGATTTTCCTTAAGGACCTTTTTTGGGTGTTCTATTATTGGCCGATGTGATACTTGCTTAAGTACTTTCAATACCTGGCATCTGGTAGTTGTTCGAAATGTACTTTAAAATTTTTAATTCCATTGCAAGCATTCAATATGTTGGAATTTTGTGCTTTGAAAACTAATAAAAAACATGAAATAGTTGGCCATACATCGGCAAAATAAATAATGAAAAAAATCTTTTCAACAGAATTCAATTTTCATCTGCTATCATGGTGCACATTAGGGTGATAATTAATTGTTTGGTAATCTTAAAGTTCAGGATGTCTAATATCTTACTATTTAGTACAAAAGTACTATGTGTACAATTTTGAAAAAAATGTAACAATTTTGGGATGTTGTATATTTAGATTGAATATAATGGATTGTGATATATCAGGCATCCCTATCCCTATCCCCATCCCTATCCCTATATCTGTAAAATCTATGTTTTTGTTTTGATTTTGACGAAATTTGTAGAGTGACGCTGGCATAATCTTGTTATACACTTGTAGAAAGTGAAGAAGATCTAACGACTGTAGAGGTCTGCCAGAGGGAGTTCACAAATAATTATAATTTTGACAAAAATAAGAAATTAATTTTGTTGATATTTTCGCAAACTATATGATATGGAGGAAATCGGCCACTATTAATTCCAAACAGAGATCTACAAGGTTCTAACAAAGTATAAAAAATAGACAAATTAACATAAAAAATAGACAAGTTGGCAAGTTGTTGGATCAAAAATGCTGATACAAACGAGTAATTATAAGTTAATATGTTAAGTTGTACCATTAAATCCGAGTTTCACACCCGCGTTTTGGAATTATTTTTAAAATCGATTCTGAAACTAGCTTGAAAATACAGAAATAAGTTTTTGTACGAGATTCGATAAATTTGAATATACGGTTGATAAAAAAGCAAATCCCCTGCATCTCATGAATGAGACATGGGAGAGCTTCTCACAATATGTGAGCATACACGCATTCTATGTTTAGACTCACTCAACAAGAGCTACAGTTTAACAACGATTCCAAACGTTACAGTTTGAGAGGCATTAACAAGACTGGACGATTACTCGACTACTCGAAGTGTTCGTCGGACAAATCGCAGTAACCGCCGCTTAAATAATGATAGGTGACTGCGTGCGGGATTGATCCAGCGATAATGCGAACGACTGTCAGCTAAGGTCGGTCAGTTATAGAATTGTACAAACTAAGGAAAATCTAATGACTGTAAAGATTCAAAATTAAGATTTTGAGAATAATAAGAAATTTATTCCATGTTCAATTCAAATAAAGATCTGTAAGCTCCCAACAAGGTATACTATAACATAATTTCTAAATGGTTTTATGAGTCAAATAAACGAAAAAAAATACGCTAGCTGACAAGTTGTTGAATCCAAAATACTGTTACAAATTAGTAATTCATTTTGAGAACTGGCTTGAGGACCGAAACAATACCCCATCTTTGAAGGCTTTTGTACAAAATAAATTTGATATAAATTTGATTATTTCCATGGCATATATATCTGATATATGACACCCGATATATAAAACGCAGACATTAAGCCCGAATTATAAAGAACAGGTTTTTTTCGTTTTTAGCTTATTTACAGCAGTAATTTTGTTTCAATACCCTGAAAAGGTCATCTTGAGCATTTTGTTACGAAGATCACCATATTTTACCTATTTTTCATGATGACACCACTGGGGTAATGTGAAAACGTGTGATCAGTGATGCCAGGAATTGATAGTGAAGAAAAATCCAACATTTCGAGAAAACAAACTAAAAAAAGCTTAAAAAATCCTGAAAAAATCTAAATTTTTAAGAAAATTTATATAGTTTGAACTGAGATATACTAATTTCCACTGCATTTTATGAGGTGAAATTAAGCAGATGAGATCTTTAGTCATACTAAAAGTGCTTGTGGAATAATATTGTATGTATTTATAAAATTCAATTCGATTCAACAATTCATAAGAATTACGGAAAAGTATAATCTTTACCCGGGTACAGATTATACTTTTCTGTATATGAATTGTTGAATCGAATTGAATTTTATAGCACCTATATATATGTTAGGTTTCTAGCTAAGTTTCCGCTGTTTGCAAATAGATGGCGCCCGCTGTAAGTGATAGTCGATTCTGTCATTATCTAAATGCCGTGAGCCAAGCTTAGGCATATGGTAAACATACCGCCTCGACACAATTGTGATTTTCTTTTGACGTCATACTCATATATTCGTATGTATACATTGATAATCTGAATAATATTTTAATATTTATGAAATACAAATAGTAAATAACAATGTTAATGTACCTAATGAATATGGCTTTTTTAAGTCATAAAAATAAAAAGAATTATATTTTTATTTGTTTCAGATAACAAAATGTGTACTTATTTCGGGTATTTTTTGCCCATCAGAAAAAACAATAATCTCGAAAAGTGCGTCACTTGTTTAAATTATTACAAACATCTACAGATTTGAAAGCGAAGTAGCTTTTAAATCCATTTTCAATAGGGCAGTCCAGGTTTTACCCAATGAGTTAACATTTTTTTCCGGGGGAATAAATTGTATTTTAAAATTTGTCAAAAATCGTCGGGCTTTTTTAAGATTCTATCATAATCTTTAATGTTGGATTAGTTTCCTAAGACGCTCATGCATCAAGCTGTAAAAAGAGCTGTCTTAAGAAAATATTTCCTGATGAAAATATTTCATCAAAATATATGCACGATTCAATTATATATGGATTTAAAATTATATCCAGGAGTAAAACGTATTAAAATCCAATTTCAGTCAAAATATGGATCAAAAAGTTGATTTTGTTGTGTGAAGTTGATTTTCTTATTACTGAATGTATAATTTATTTATTATTATTTAATATTATTATTACTTAACAAGTAATAATATTACTTAATGCGAAGACACAGGTACAAACAGGTTTAAATAAAACCCGGTTATTTAACTAGATTTTCTATAACAATTCGATTTTAGTTCCACTCATAAATTACCAGAGTCAGTCTTTTAACGAACCCAAAACTAGCCGGTCTAACAAAAAAGGCACAAAAAAGATGGGAAAATTTTTCTTTATTTTTCAATATAAACTCCTTTTAACTCAATATACTTTTTATAGCATTTTTTCAAGTTTAGAAATAGAAAATAGTCCGAGAAAGCTCAATCTGGCGAATAAGGTGTGTGATGAGGCAATTCAAACTTTAGTTCATTAATTTTGGCCATCGCAATAGTGAGTGTGTGAACATTGCCTTGATGAGACAACGCTTTCTTAATCGGAAATGCGAAACTTTTCCAATAATTTCATCATCTAAATGCCACAATAAATTAGCATAATATTCGACGTTGGTGGTTTTCCTTTCTGAAAATTATCAATAAAAACAATCCCATGCACATCCCATAAAACAGACGCCATTAGCCTGCCTGCAGCTAAAACTGCCTTTGCCTCCTTTGCACACGATTCTCCCATTACAGTTCATTGCCTTCACTGTTCCCTCGTCTCATCCATGGTTATAAATCGACGCAAAACCTCGGCTTTCTTGCTATGAAACATCGCCAAATACTCTACTGAAACACCTTCACGACGTTGTCTTTGCTCTATTGAAAGCATGTACGGCACTCATCTTGCGCATAGCTTTCTCATCTTCAAATATTCGGTCAATATACTATGTATAGTACTTTTCGAAATGCCTATTATTTCAGCTAGTTCACGCACCTTCGGCCGACGATCATTCAATACCATTTTGTGGATTTTCTTAACCATGTCTGGCAGGGCACCTCATTTGGTCGACCAGTACTACAACTGGTTTGTCTTGGCAGCTCGTACGGCCTCGTTTAAACTCTGCTATCCAATATTTTACAGTCGTAAACTAAGGAGCAGACTTCCCCAGAGTAAAATCTAGCTTGGCTTTAATATTGGTTGGACTGAGACCTTTCAAAAGGAAATATTGAATTACATAGCGGTGTCCAATTTTGTCTATGTTTAAAAATTCACTGAGATCGTTTACTTTTGATAGCTCAAATAAAAATACTAAACAACGGGGCGCCTTGAAACTTAAATCATTTATTTTATAAGGTTACCATTTTTCGCCAAAATAATTTTTTTTCAAACTACTCGCACCAACTGTACGTCAGGTTGGCTAGTTTTAAAGCCGCCCTCGTGCATTTTTGAAATATATTTTTCTTGGTTTAATAACAAAGCGCGACTGTAGATAGTATCAAAGCTTTTCTGCACAAACATTTCAATGTTTCAAGTTTTCCGTTGAGCAACTTATATTTCTTTTCTATTTCGTAAAAATTTCTCCAAACTATTATATTTCATAGCAAAATAATAACGAATTTAACCCACCTTACCGCATAATGTCTCCAGAATTGGTTTTTTTGATTCAGAGATTTTATAATTCATTAGTAGAGCCCTTTTTCCACTGCTGTTTTTCGTAGTCACATCGGTTTTGTTTAGGTTGAACGCTACTGTGGCAACTTTTAATATAATTATTTTAGGGTTTCTTTATGCTGAAATAAGTTTAAATAACATTCTTCGAAAAAAGTCAAAAGAAAAATCTAAAAGTAAAATTATAAATAAAGCCGGAAAAAAACTTAAAGATAAATCTAATTGTTGCCCGCTGAACAGGTTGAAAAAGAAGTAAAATTTAGCAGGAAAAACTAAGTTGGCAACACTGATTGCGATATATCTCATTGCAAGCACACAGAGTTCTATTTAAAGGTGTTTATTTTTGATATTACTATTTTTTCACTCTCGCATATATTTTGCAAAACCCCCAAAAATAACGAAATTTTTAATTTTTTCTCCAAATATATTTTTTGAGTTAAGTTTCGTTTAATCTATAAGTTTTTTTTTTGTCAACTCTTTATTATTATATCATGAAATTAAAGTAGAACAATTCCATAATTTTTATGAAAAATCACACATAACTAAAGATTTTTCAGATATTTACATAGCTAAGATAAGATACAAAACCTGTGACCTTTGACCACATCTAAAATTCAGCCAGTTTTAACTACATTTTGGATACTTTAACAACAAAAATGTCTAAGATGATTTTTCTTTGCCACCCTACTGAGTACTTTGCTACCAGTTTCCTTGCAAATCCCACAAAATGAATATTCTTTGTAAGACTTCGATGCCCCATAATATCAAAGGAATTTTTAATTGAAATTACCTTGGAGAGAACGAACATGGAAAACATGTTGAACTCAGTGACAACATGAAAGTCAAAATTAAATTCATTCATTTTTATGGTTTGTTACCTTTTCAAATGACTGTGGAATGAACATAAAGCGGGCTGTGGTAGCAAAATAGCAGTAGTAACACTAACACTAGCTAAAGAAGCAACTGTAGTGATTTGCATCCCTGGAACTTTTCGATGTGAATATAATTTTACTTAAACCTCTTTCTCTTCACATTTCTATAAGATAATCCCCAAACACAACCCGGAAACAGGACAAACCCCAAAACATCAGCATGTTGTACACATGTAGAGCAAACATGTTTAAGCATTTATTTGGTTCTTAAAATGCCACTAAAAACTCCGATGATACCCTATAAATCCCCCATTAATATCCCCCACTTTTAAAACAGACGGATGACGATGACGGCGAGAGGATGATGATAGCGTTAATGGCGGTGATGGGAAGGCTGACAAGTGAAACAAACCACTCATCTTAAGAAAATCTTTAAGTAAAAACGTTTACGGAGCAAACAAATTTTCGTTAAACTCAAAGACATTTAAGTAGATTAAGTCACATTGTGTTGGCAGACACTGCAAACTTCGGAGGGGGCCATTGTCTTCTTTGGAATCATCACAATTCGATTGAGACCACAAAAACACAAACTCACAGCTATCACGCACTATGAGGCTGAGTTTATCGTTTTCTTGTGGGTAGTTGGAAATGAATGAATGAGCAGGAAATGAGGTCGCCTACTTGTGGATGGATTGAAAAGACAGGTTTAATGTGTAGGTGGATGATATATTCGTTATAAAGGTCATAGAAAATATTGGACCCTTCGAGGAGTACTCGTGCGGTAATCAAGCACTATTTAAGGATATCGATCAAATTCTGCAAGTACAAGAAAAATGAAAAGTTGTATAAAATAAATTAAAAAGTTACTGTCGATCGGCTCGAGTTACAAAACACAAAATAGGTAATGAAAGCAGGACAGTAAGAAAAAAGCGGAGCTACTTAAATATTAACATCTTCTCGCAAACCTTAAAAGTACATTTAAGGTTATGCCTAGCAATTCATACTTCTGTAGAGATTGGCGAATGTCCTGGAGTTAGTTGATCCGCAGTTTGAAACTGATTCACATGGTTAGTCTTGCGATTTAGCACTAAAAGGGACCGAAAAACTACAGGTAGCATAAGAATGAAATATACTTTTTATCGTACTGACTTATATAGGGTGGCGCACGAATCGTACTGCTGTCAACTGTCAATGGGGACCGTTGTTTAAAGATGTTGATGGAGTTTTTTTTTACCCAAAACTGCACGGAAGATGTATCCGTTTCAACAGCATTTGGTTTCTGTTTTGGATGGAGCAACTGGAGCAACGGAGCTGAGGTTCAACGAAAATACCATAACAAATTAACATTCAGAAACTCCACTTTCCGCTGGCCCCCAGGGCCACCTGACCTGACTGCACCAGACTTTTATTTATGAGGTTAGGTCCAGCAAGACGATGTACAAGACGAAACCAATGAATTTGACTGAATTGAAGCAGTCCATTAAAACAATAATTGGGGCGATACCGACTTCAACCCTTTAGGCATATGCGTGAATAGGCAAGGAGTTGATTTACGATCCATAATCTTCAAAACCAATTAGTTATAATATATAAAATATAATTGAATTTTCTATACAATAAAAAAAAATAATGAAATACGTTGATTGAAAATAAATTATTTAAATTTCTTATTATAGTGCAATTGGTGCGCCACCCTGTACACAGCACAGTGGAAAAAAATGTAATTTTCCGATTAAAGTCCATGAAGTTTAAACGATGTTCAAAATTTTTCTTTAATATGAAAGGAAACGCAATCCAAACACAATCCATACGTATGCGGTCTATGCGAAAACGTTCTATTGATTGATATTGATATAGTGATTGATATTGATAGTGACGTAGACCGAAATGGTAAATTATATTGGTAACTTTGATGCCAATTGGTCCGTATTTGTAAGCAGAATTAGGCTGATAACAAGGAATTAGTCATTCTCCATAGAGCGATAGAAAAGTTACAGAAAACAGTTTTTTTTGTGGTGTTTTGTTTTAAGTACTTCGAAACTTAATATGTTATTGATTCCTTGTGGTTCATACATTTCCAAAACACCAACTAAAAAAAAATCAACTTTCGAACATAAAGAAATATTTTCCAAACAACATCGGCAAACTATATTGAAAACAACTAAAAGAGCATCAAAAGAACGATCACGGCTATTCAAAGCCAATTTAGTTTAATTCAAAGCTTATATACTCACGGCTATAAATTCCACGGCGTCTCAGACGATGTTTTGGGTCATCTTCAGAAAATAGTACCTGTCGAAAATGCTATCTTCTCATATGTAATATGTCGAATTTGTATATTTGTCCAGTATTTTTCCATAACCACGAAATAACTTATATTTTTGCATCAAAATATGTCCGACAACACATTTATAAATTTGCGAAACGAAATTGTAATGACAAAAGACGCAATTCAACAATTTTGCTAATATACAGGGTGACGCAATGTGTGCATATGTGGAATGTGGAATAAATACAAAAGGTATGGTTAAAATAAATCTAAGGCATTGTAGAGTAATAAATGGAGTTTATTTTTTAAAAATAATATCATCTAAATGATGACCCTCTCTACGACGGCACTCCTCTAACCGCAAACGAAAATTATTGAAAACTTTCTTCAGTAATACTGGTGTAATGGCTGCCATTTCACCACGGATATTCTCCTTGAGCTGAACGATGTTTCTTGGATTATTACTGTAGACTTTGTGTTTGTGGTATCCCCACAAAAAAAAGTCAAGAGGCGTTAAGTCTGGACTACGTGGGGCCATGGGATATCATCTCTTTTCGAAATCAGTCTGCCAGGGAACATCTGCTTCACCACCGCCATGGAGTCATTTGATGTGTGACAGGTAGCTCCATCTTGTTGGAACCAAGTTCTGGAATTCATTATTCTTGAACTTTCAATTTCTGGAGCCAAAAATCCGTCCAACATCTTAACATAGCGTTCCGTATTAAATGTAACGTTTTGGTCCCGCGCATTTTCGAAGAAAAAAGGACCAATTATCCCTCCGCCAGAGATTGCTGCCCATACTGTCACTTTAGGACTATGCAATGGTTTCTGGTGTTTGATTTTGGGATTTTCACTGTTCCAGTAACGACAATTTTGACGGTTTACGAACCCATTCATAAGGAAATGAGCCTCGTCAGAGAAAAGGATATTGTCAAAATTGGAAAATCGATTAAGCATTTCATTAGCAAATGCGAGCCTTGCTATGAAGTCAGACTCTTTCAATTCTTGTGTTAGTTGCAGCTTACATGGATGCAGTTTAAGATCCAATGTTAAAATTTGTTGCAAACTTCGTCGCGATAATTGTAAGACAGACGATCTCTTGCGAGTCGACATTTGTGGATTTCCTCGTACTGACTCCATAACTCTCTCAACATTGTCTTCGGTCATAGATGTTCTTGGGCAACCATTTGCTTGTGGTTTAAATGTTGAACCAGTCTCTTCAAAACACTTTACCCACATTTTAATTAAATTAGCACTCGGAGCTTCACTAATTCGCCGCAAAATGCGCGACGCTTCCCGTCGAAGTGATTCATAGCGACTAAAACTCCATGAGCCCGCCAACCCAACAATGTAGGCGCCCCCCGCCCGCGCATTTTCTACCCCGCAAAAAAAGATGATGCAATATGCACGTTCTATTGCGCCACCCTGTATTATCGATCATATTATGACGTAAAGCACAAGTTGTTCCGATTTCGGTGTTGGAAAATAATGCAAGAAAATCTGACAACGCCGCTAAAGTTTTTATGAGAAAAAAAGGAAAGAAAATAACATAGCACCTATCTTAAGATATGACTAAGATTTGCACACCTTTACTTAGTTCACCGCTTCATTTGGGAGGTTTGATTGCATTTTTGATTTTAGCGCTTTTTATTTTAGTGATTGTTTCTAGAAATTTGTTGATGTCAGATTGATGCCCTCACTGCCATCAGAGGTAAAATATTATGATATTTTTTTGATATGATATTGGAAACAGTTCCGGCACCATGTGAAATAGACCACTTTATTCAACACCTTAGCAACCCCCAAAAATTGTAATCTCCATTTTACAGATCACAATTCACAATTTTGCTCTATATTCAGATTTTGATCAGTTATTCGCTTTCAACAGCGGAGTATTCGACAAAATGGGAATTGTAGTAATGAAGTGTCCTTTTTCCTTTGCATTTAATTTTATGCAGTAATTTTCGAAAACTTACACAGGGTTATCCGTTTATTGATTTCAAAACCATCGGTCTGGCAAGGCTGACAACTAATATCTGTTAACTAAATTGTTATTTATGTATTTAACAATCGAAGAACGTGTAAAAATAGATAAAACTTATTACAAAAGTGGTGATTCAAAGGCGGGCTTTCAATCGAACCAAATTTTCTTCAACGACGAAGTTCATTCCTCACTCGGTGATTACGTCAACAAGCAAAATTGTCACATATGGCGCTCGGGGAATCCAGAAGTGATTGTATAGAAGCCATTGCATCCGAAAAAAGTGACTATGTGATGAGCATTATGGTTCGGAGGTATCATTGGGCCGTATTTTTTCGAAAATGACGCTGGAGGAACCTCGATCGTAAATGTCAAACCTTTCACAATATAAATAACGTTTCAGATGACAGATATTTAACAGCTGACAGCCTTGCCAGACCGGTGGCTTTGAAACCACTGATTGGATAACCCTATATAATATAAAACCTTAAAATCAAAGTTTCTTGCATTAGATGGAATAATTAACATTTTCTCTAATTACAATTGTTACAGAATAAAATACCGCAATTATAATACCTCCCACTCATTATTATTGTATGACCACTTTTTGCCAGCTCAAGTGCATATCTGGTCCAAGTTCCTTGAGATCGACTGAGTAAAATATTCAAATACAATTTATAAAAACCTGCTTTGGCATGCAAAATATCCTTACTACTAACCAACGCTCACCCGCTGTGTTGCATGTCGCGCAGCAAACTTAGACAGCACAAAAACTGGGAGCTCCTGCCCCATCGACATCGACATCTCTAGCATTTTATTGATTATGTTGCGTTTGAGGCTGCTGCTACTGAATGTTGAATTCTTCTTTTGTTTCATGTTTCATCATTTATCTCCCAACCATTTGAGTTTCAATTTCCAACCATTTTGATTTTGGTATTCATTGCAATTTTTATGAGCCAACAATGTGAGAGTAATTGAGACCTACACTAAGCTCTAGACTATGCAGCAGTAGGATGAAGGAAAATGTTGCGAACCGTTGTGTTTGTCGCAAGAAAATTTATGCCACCCACTGTTGTGGCGCGGCCCCCCGTTGCAGAGATCTGAGCAGCGTCTTGTTGTCCTCCATGGAGAACAATTTGTAAGGTTTTTGTTAACGATTGCTCTTTTTTTTTGTTGGGGCGCTAGAGACTTTTTTTCGGTTATCACACCACAACAACTTGAATCGATGCCAGTGGGAGGTTTTATTTTGGTCGCTGTATTATGGCCGTGTTACGCCCCATAACTGTTAATGTCGCAAAAAATTTACATAAAATATTTAAAAGGGAATTTAATTTATGGATTCTCATCGCAAAGATTGGGTATGATGCAAATGCAGGGGATTTTTGTAGAAGTAGTAGAGTAGTCGATGGTTTTTGATGTTATCGGTATGATAGGAATAAGCATTCTGAGATTGGCAAAAAGGGGTTTAATGTGTTCGTCACACAGTTATTCGTCGCCGAAAGAGCGATGACGTTTAGTACATAACTTTAAAAATTTCGATAAATCAATGAATAAAACCAAAAACGAAAATCGACAGACTTATAACATACACTCGTATAAAGGCGATTTTTTAATCGTGTTTTTTTTTTAATCGAATAAAACACTCAAATTTGCATCTTATATTAAAATTTTTTATTGGAATCGATAAATTGGTCTTTGGCACTTAATTTTTAAATTTTTTTTCATGTAAATGTTGTCCGCGGCTCCGTCTCGAAATGTCCATTCGGAAGGTTCAATTTTTCGTCACTTTTTCGAGCATTTCGGTCTGTATTCCACGAATAACGCGTGTTATGTTATCCTGTAAGGTTTCAATAGTGTTCGGCTTGTTCACATAGACTAATGACTTGACATAACCCCACAAGAAATAAGCAAGAGGCATTAAATCGCAAAATCTTGAGGGCCAACTTACAGGGCCAAATCGAGAGATACGCTGCTCACCAAATTCATCTCTCAACATATCCATTGTTTCACGAGCAGTGTGGCATGTTGCACCGTCATGATGATGAAACCACATGGCAACCAAGTTCAACTCTGCCAATTGGGGCAAAAAAAGAAAAAATCGCGTATCATTGCTCGGTATCGGTTGCCGGTGACGGTAACATTTTTTCCACGGTCGTCTTTGAAGAAAAATGGACCGATGATGCCACCAGCCCATAAACCACACCAGGCTGTCATTTTTTCGGGATGCATCGGTCATTCATGCATGCCATGTGGCTGTTCATCACTCCAGATGCGACAGTTTTGCTTGTTTGCATATCCGTTCAGCAAGAAATGAGCCTCATCGCTGAACACAATTTTTCTATAAAACAGCGGATTTTCATTGAGATTTTGTAAGGTCCATTCACCAAAAATTAGACGTTGTGGTAGGTCATTCGGTTTCAATTCCTGCGTTTTACAGGCTTTCAAACCCAAATCGACGTGTAAAATGTTCCTTGTGGTTGAGTAACACATGCCCAATTGCTGAGAATTGACATTTCACGATCGTCATTAACACTGGTCGCTACGGCTGCAATGCACTCTACGTATGCGAGTCGATGGTTTTATGTCCAATAAAGTAAATTTGGTGCGAAATTTGGAGATAACAGCAAGAATTGTTAATTCAGCAGGTCGATTATAACGACCACAAAATAGTCGCATCAAATAATGCAAATAAATTTCAACGATTTGTAATCGTTACTCGTTTTTTAGTCTTTCCATGATGAAATGGCAGAGTATTCTGTACACTTTCCACTTTGACAGATGACGTTTGGACGCCAACCAGTGCTGCCAACCTGAAAAACTTAAATCTTAAAAAATCACCCAGTAGTTCTGTGCAGTGTTGAAATATCGGAGCTTACGTGGACGGTCTAAAACTAGCCGACTTAACAAAGAAGATAGAAAAAGTTGGGATTTTTTTTTTTTTATTTTTCAACATAATCTCATATACTTTTTCCAGCGATATTCAGTAGATTCTATACCCTGTTTAGAGTAAGAACTGTCAAACTCCTTAAAACAGTCATCAACCGCAGACTGTGCCTCATCATTTTTGGCAAATCGTTTACCATCGAACCATTTTTTCATGTTTAGAAATAGAAAATAGTTTGAGGGAACTAAATCTAACGAATAAGGTGCGTGATGAAGCAATTCGAACTTTAATTCATCGCAATAGTGGATATGTGAACTGGAGCATTGTCTTAAAAAAACAACACGTTTTTTTTCGTCAAATGCGACCTTTTTTCATAATTTCATCACCTAAACACTGCAATAAATTAGCATAATATTCGTCGTTGATGACTTTTCCTTTCTGAAGATAATCAATAAAAATAATCCTCTGCGCATTCCAAAAAACTGACGCCATGACCTTGCCTGCAGATAGAACCGTCTTCGCCTTCTTTGAACACGATTTTCCCATTTCAATCCACCTCTTTGACCGCATCCATGGTTATAAATCGACGAAAAAATTCGTCTTTATTGCGGTGAAACATCGCCAAACACTATTCTGAAAAATCTTTACGACGCTGTTTTTGTTCCATTGAAAACAAGCGCGGCACCCATCTTACGCACAGCTTTCCCATCTTCAAATCTTCGGTCAATACACGATGTATAGCTCTTTTTGAAATACCCATCATTTCAGCTAGTTGACGCATTTTCAGTCGAAGATTATCCAGAATCTCTGCTACTCAATATTTTACAGTCGTAATCAAAATAGTTGTTTTCAAACCACAGATCGGTTAGTTTTTCGACAAGCTTCTCGACCGATCTTCCGGTATCTCAATTTTTCGGCTTAACATATTTTGAAAATTGAAATTGTCGCGCAATAACATTGATTTGTTTTGTAGAATACTTTTATGATTTCATTCACAAATTTAGATATTTTGAAAAAGTATTGAATTTGGTGAAAAAGGTGGTACACGAATCGTGCTACAAAGAAAGATACTTTTCTTATAGAAAAGTGTCGTGGAAGGCACTTTGCTTATACAGAGGTGTCGTGGAAGACACTTTTCTTATAGAAAGGCGTCGTGGAAGGCACTTTTCTTATAGAAAGGTGTCGTGGGAGCCACTTTTCTTATAGAA
>JAHXMU010000658.1:1704993-1748618 GCA_019455685.1 Philornis downsi | reverse complement strand
CACTTTTCTTATAGAAAGGTGTCGTGGGAGCCACTTTTCTTATAGAAAGGTGTCGTGGGAGCCACTTTTCTTATAGAAAGGTGTCGTGGGAGCCACTTTTCTTATAAAAAAAAGTGTCGTGGAAGCCACTTTTCTTATAAAAAAGTGTCGTGGAAGATACTCTTTTTATAAAAAAGTGTCGTGAAACACATTTTTCTTATAGAAAATGGCATGGAAGAAAATTTTCTTATAAAAATTGTCATGAAAGTTACTTTTCTTATAGAAAATGCCATGGACAACACTTTTCTTATAGAAAACGCCATGGAGGACACTTTCTTATAGACAGATTTCAAGGAGGGCACTTATAGAAAAGTGTCATGGAAGACACATTTCTTACAGAAAAGTGCCACAAAGGACACTTTTCCAACAGAAGTTTCCTGGAAGGCATATTTTACATAGAAAAGTATCATAGTAAAATGTTATGGAATACAGCCTTTCAGCAAATACCTGTTGGAAGGCACTTTTTGTAAGGAAACATAATTTTCAAGAAACTTTTTGTGCAGAGAAATGTTTGGTCGACACCTTTCATCCGAAGATCTTTTTCAATATAATTTTGGAAGATCATTTTTATTTTGATTAATGTTCATGGAACCTGCTTTTACTACGGTATCCGACATGGTAATCATTGCCGATGTAACCAATACCAAATACCCTTTTTTATGTGAAATGTATATTCGAATAATCTTCTTCATAAGAATGTGTCTACCAAAGAATGTTTTCATATGAAAAGCATTTTCAAGACACTTCAACATGTGATGAGTTTCTCCCAAAATGATTATTCACATGAAAAGTGTCTTCCAAGACACGTCCTTTTAGAATTTAATCCTGCTTAAACTATTAAACTTACTTAAAACACATTGTTGACGGTTGACCGTGATACTACATTCTACTCGTTCTTCCCTGCGATGTTTGAAAAAATAATAAGTCTATATAGAGAACATATTTTATATTATACTATCACTTACTTCCAAACACTTTATCTAAACTTGAAATTATTTCAGATTTGTTTTTATCAGGACTATGTCAAAACGAAAACAAAGTTTGCTAACATTCCACCAATAAATATCTTAATGGTAACTAATAAAGTAACTGTCAGTAACTAGAATTGCTCATCTAAAAGTTAACTAAGAATTTTTTCTTCATTATGTAATTTTAATCAATTTCCAAATAAACGGTGGGCAGCCGTAAATCAGGATGTTTTCTGGTAGGTTCTTTAAAGGCGGCATACTAAATTGCGGTATGTGATACTCAATAGGATTTTAGTGAGTTTTGAAACAACTTCAAATATTCGCGGCGATTCGCTTAATTAATCGATTTCATATAACTTTCATTGATCTCAATTCCTGACAAAATTATAAACGACTTCATGTAGTATATGGGATGATCTAACAAAGCATATCTATGAAAAAGATATACTTTATAAAATACATGTCAACTCCCCTCTAACCTCGAATATCCTTGAAGTTCATATAAATGAGCCACACACACGGAGGCAACAGTTCAACAAACACAATAATTTCAGCTTAAAATGTAATAAAATATAGCAAAATAAAACTAAAGTAAACAGAAGCGAAATAAGAATCAACTCAAATATAAAGGCACAATAAAAAAAAACTCTGCAACATTTCTAATCTCAAACCCCCCAGGACATATCATCTCCAACACACAGAAGGAGGAAGCGAACCTTGGGATCGTAATCACAACAATTCTGACACACTCAACAAATATTAAATATTAGACAAAAATCTAAATCAACTCATATTTAACTCAAGGATACCAATAAAACGCAGACAAACTGATGATTGGTGGGGTACAATCATGGATAGACAGACCGAAAAGCAGACAGACAGAAGGATTTGATGACTATGCGAAAGAGTCTCTTGCTTGTACGTAACAAAACAAATAAATAAAAAAGGAAATCATGGAACACTCTTTGCTTACAAAGCCCTTAAGCCACAAAACAACACAACTAGAAACATCTCCCAAATATATTAAATTTCAACAATTTCGCTCTGTGAAACAGCCTGGAATAAAGCAAGCATGAAACACCAGTGAAAACATGTCAGTACAAATAAATAGTTGAATAATAACGAATCCACATGTCGTGAGTTGAAAAGCATAAACTAACTAACAGTTTATTGCCGGCCATCCGATTGGCAATGATGCATTTCGTCAACAGTCATGTAACTACAAGTAATTCAACTTCTATTTTGGATGATAATGATTTTGTTATTCATATTCCATTGAAAATATGAAATCCTTAAGCACACAAAATCATAGTTTTTGTGCTTCTCTTGTAATAAATTGAAATCTAGGACATGTTTTTAGCTCTCAGAGCTCCTGGTGAATCACTATCGCTGCGTTTACCTTAGCGTTGTTCTGATGGAACACAACTGTTTCTATATTGGCCAGAGCTGGCCTCTTCTGGACGACTGCTTTCATCAAACTAGCCAACTGTTGATGGTGCAGGTTCGAATAAGTAGTTTGGCTGTAGAACAACAGCTCACAGCGGATGATTCTCTGCAAATCCCACCAAACATACAGCAAAGCCCTCTCGGCCGTCCATCCTGGCTTGACCATCGTTTGCGATGGTTCACCTCATATCGACCATGACCATTTTCGCTTGACATTGTTGTGAGTGAACTACTTTTCATCACCAGGCACAGTCGGCTTTAGAAATAAGTTGATTCTGCTCCGATTCAATAGCGGTTAGCAGATCGAAATTCAATCCACAAGGATTTTTCGCATTAACTCGTGTGGCAGCCACACATCGTGCATTTTTTTGTATCCAGGATTATTAAAAGAGTTCCAAACAATTTTTTTGCAATGTTTAGCTCCTGGGCAATGAAAGCGGAGCTTACCTGATGGTCGAACTAGACGATTTCAATTATTTTATTGACATTCTCGACAATTGGCCTTCGAAAGATGCATCATTGACATCAAAATCAGCAGATCGAAATTTAATCCACAAGGATTTTTCGCATTAACTCGTGTGGCAGCCACACATCGAACATCTTTTTGTATCCAGCATTATTAAAGGGGTTCCAAACGATTTTTTTTTTCAAGTTTTAGCTCCTGGGCGAAGGAAACAGAGCCCACCTGATGGTTGAACTTGACGATTTCCATTATTCTATTGACATTTTCGACAATTGACCTTCGAAAGAAACGGTGCATCATTGACATCAAAATCAACACAACGGAATTGAAGAAATCAAAATTGGGTGCGATTGTATCATGTTACACTATCAAGACCAAAAACAATATTGCCATTTTTAGACACCTGGCTTGCGCTTTTACCTTTATCGAATAAAAACTATTAAATATGTATTGAGGTGCGCTCAAACAATACTGAGTCAGCCAATCACAAAATTGTCTGAGCAGTTTTTTGAGTACGAAATAGGATCTCTCTAACGCTGTCTGGTGTAACTTATGTACACTTATACAACACAAGATTACTGAAGCCATCTATTGGGAAAATAATGGATTTCTTTTTATTACACCCTACAGTTATTTTTAATTTACTTCAGTTAGGAAAGTGCAGCCATTTAATTGTCTACATTTTAAGATTTTGCTTATTGTAGTCATTTAATGATGGAATTAGCAATACTCTTCAATTTGGTTTTCAATCTACCGTTGAATAATTGAACAAAAATTTTTTTGTGAGTGTATCATACAAAACCTTTAGTATTTAATCACGACGATTAAGGGTACATTAACCTGCCAAAAAGAAGAGAAAGACTGCACAGACCACACAAAATCTCTCTCTCTCCTCTAATGACTGTTGCTTAACTTCAGCGGGTGTGGAAAAGTGCTGACTTCACTTTAATGATTCCGACGATAATGACAAATTTTCCGCTGCTCTCATTGTTTAGTTTCTTTTTTGATTGACATAAATGAAGAATAATCGAATTTCAGTAAAAGTGATACATTTTCTAGAGCTACATTTTTCTCTCCACTTAGTTGTTAAACACGAGATGTCATAAATTATAAAGCCAAAAAATGTGTCAAATGAAGTTTGACAGCTTCACAGCAGTGTACTCTGGGAGCAGCTTTCGCTTTCCGCTTATCTTTCATTCGGGCATTCGGTAAGAGGTTTCTAGTTTTTGCCAGTAATTAGTGAGTTTTACCAAAAATTACTTCATCTCATCGCAGTGGGAAACCTTAGGAAACTTCTATAAATGTTGATAATCATAATTTGTTTGGTATCTCCGACATACGACGTGTGTACGTAGCGCGCAAAGGCGCAAAAACTCCCCTGTCATTGTCTTGTCCTCTAATTACTTGATGTGAAAACAAAAACGGGGTTTCAATTTAAGTCATTTCCCAAACTTTCCTATTCCTGCTGTAGTTGGATGATTTCTGTAGCTTTTTGTCTCCGTTGGATTACAGCTTAAAGAGTAAAGTTTTGTTGTCGATTTTTTTTTTTTCTTTTTTTTGGTTAACGATATCAAATATTCCTCTGTTGAGTTTGTAATTTTGTTTAAAGATTAATGTGGTTATCATGTTGCATCTGTAATTTAATTATATCTTTGGTTTTTTATTTTGGGTGAAAATTTCATTGATGAAAATTTAATTAAAAAAGTTTTGGGTAAAAAAAAATAAAGTAGATAATTAGTGGAAGTTGGAATTTTAAGGGTTGTTAATATGTAACAAAGATAGACCTAAGATATTGAGTTCTATTCACATATTAAATGATGCCGCTTCCGGGACAATATTAGTATATTTTGTTAGATGTTTTTTCATTTTAATATACGAGTACATAGGAGTATATTATTAGTTGCGCAAGTAAGTTCCCGCTGTTTGCCAATAGGTGGCGCCGTCTCGGCACAATCGAGATTTTATCTTGACGTCATATTCTTTTGGTTGTATGAATATGTATCATTTTGTACCAAATAATCGTCATATGCGGGAAGTATTGATTTTCTTCCTTCAATCGAAGAAAACAGCCGCTGAAACTCATCGAGAGCTTCAAAACTTTTACGAAGATGCCGACCATTCGCGTGAAGGAAAACGAAAAACCTTCCAAGATACTGATTTGACGGCATTGCTTGATGGAGATCCGTGTCAAACGCAGGTAGAGCTTGCTTCAGTATTAGAAGTTACCCGCCAAGCTATTTCCAAGCGATTGCAAGTGTTGTAATGATTCAAAAGCAAGGAACTTGGGTTCCTTATGAGTTGAAGCCACGAGAACTTCAGCGTCGTTTTTTCCATTTCGGACACAAGACGACATCAAGAAATGGCTACATTCGTAGATAGCCTCAGAAAATGAACCATTTTACCGTGACGGAATTCGAGCTTTGCCAGATAGATGGGAAAAAGTAGTAGATATCGATGGGCAATACTTTCAATGAATCATTTGTAAACATGGGTAGTAGAGTTTAAACGAGGCCGTACAAGCTGCCAAGACGAACACCGCAATGGTCGACCAATTGAGGTGTCCACACCAGACACGATTAAGAAAATCCACAAAAATGTATTAAATGATCGTCGGCTGAGCGATGCGTGAGCTAGGTGAAATGATGGCCATGTCAAAAAGTGCTAAACATCGTATATTAACCGAAGATTTGAAGATAAGAAAACTATGGGCAAGATAGGTGCCGTGTTTGCTTTCAATAGTGATGGTGAAGATATTTCAGTTGAGTATTTGGCGATATTTCACCGCAATAAACCCGAATTTTTGCGTCGATTTATAACCATGGATGAGACATGGGTCCGCCACTTTACACCTGAGACAAAGAAACAGTTAAAGCAGTGGACTGGAATGACAGAATCGTGTCCAAAAAAGGCGAAGGCGGTTCCATCTGCAGGTAAGGTCATGGCGTCTGTTTTTTTGGGACGCGCATGGGGTTATTTTTATTGAAACCCCATCAACGGCGAATATTATGCTAATTTATTGCAGCGTTTAGGCGATGAAATTGTGGAAAAAGGCCGCATTTGGTGAAAAAGAAAGTGTTGTTTCATCGAAACAATATTCCAGTTCACACATCCCCTACCGCGAGGACCAAAATTAATGAATTTAAGTTTGAATTGCTTTATCACGCACCTTATTATCTTTTTTGTTGGGTCGGCTTGTTTGTGGACTGCTCTCGTATGTGTATATACAAAATAAGTAAGTAACGTTAAATAAAACACGCAAAAAGCTATGATTTCGATGAAGCTTTTATTTCATTATAATGCTTGGACCTTGCCATTATGAACGAATTAGAATATCATTTAAATGACCGACCGGATGGATTGCAACATTGGATCCTTTTGAGATAGTTTTCGACCACATATTCGTATATTTTGGGCGGTATCTCATGACGAATGTTGGTTATCAAATACTCCAACGTTTGGGGAGTTTCGACGTAAACACGGTCTTTAACGTAGACTCACAAAAAAAAAAACGAGTCTAATGGCGTCAAATCGCACGATCTTTGACGTCGCCAAAACGTGAAATTACGCTTTCTAGAAACTTTTTATGCAATAAAGCCAAAAGCGGTCGTATGGTGTGGCTGGTGGCATCGTCTTGTTAAAACCACATATCATCCAGTTCATAATCGTCAATTGCAGACCAAAAAAAAAGTCGATTATACGGCCATAGCGCTATGAATTGACGGTAATGTTTCATCATGTGTCATTTTCGAAAAATTCCGCCCAATGACACCTCCAGACGCAATGGCTTTTCCACAATTACTCCTGGGTTCTTCAAGCCCCATATGCGACAATTTTGCTTGTTGACGTAACCATATACATATACGATATGTGATTCAAACCTTGTGTCACAAACATCATAATATAGTTGAAATTTTGAAGTTTCAAATGTACTTTAATGTAAAATAAAACAAAACTCCTTAAAATTTTGAAAATTTCTTATTGGTTCTATCACAACCTTCGGTATTAGATAGCGTCTGATGTTGGGGATGAAGTTATTTTTCGTATAAATTATTTGGAATAGGATATTTTTCAATCTATTAGAACAATATATTACTTATAAAAACCAACAAAACTGAGTTTCGAAAATTTTTTAAAACATTTATATGGGAGCTTTGATTTTAATCCCAATAATGTAGGCGCTTAAAGGCTCGACACCAATGGGAGATCATATTCAAACTTTATTATGGATCGGCCTATATGTAATAGCAATAAATAACTTGAAAGTGTGCAAGGAGAGGGCTACAAAAATATCAGCAAATTGTACTATTGACGGTAATTTTAAAACATATTTCTTTTCCATTTTCTCACTTCCCTTCTTACGCTATTTTCATAATCTCATACAAACTCATTATCATCACAGAATGAGTATCATTTTCAAACAGCAAAATCTATCAAAGACCAACATTTTTTAATAAGTGACCAAAATGATTGTTCATTAAGATGCTTAACAACTACGACAACATCCAGTCCACACTTTTGTAATAGACACCCAACAAAGGAACCGTGAACAAAGCTATCGACAGGGATAGACATCTATTGTCTGCCAACGTACCTTTTTGTACAGCTGATACCGTCTGATAGGCTTTTGAACAACCCTCGCATGTTGCTGCTATTGAAAGCAAGATTTAATACAACTACCCCTACCACAACACACACACACTTAACACACTCCGTAGGTGGAGATGAGGTAGGAACAAAATCATAAAGTTATCATCTTCATTATGATGACGTAAACAAATTTTTGTTGTGAAATTATATCGTCACGGCTGTCACTCAGTCCAAGGAAAGTCAGTTTGTTAGTACTTAGTCAAGCAGGCAAGCTGGCAGGCAGGCAGCCACTCATTCTCTTCCCTTCCTTCATACCAACCACATTTACTTGGATACTTTAGAAAATCTCACACTCACTTTTCATTAATTTTAAGCTTTAATGCCACCGCACAAAAGTGTACGGACGGATACTTTAGCGACTGATGATAAAGTTTCCCGAGAAGGAGCGCAGTATCGCTGAGTGGGAGGTTGGACGATTTTAAATGTTGGGATAAATGGTTGGAACATAATTGATGCACTCAGGCGTAAGTGATTAGATTCATTATGGCAAGAAAACGAACAATAGAAATCAGTGAACACTGCAGATGAATCGATATTTATAGCGATTATGTTTCATGTTTGACTAAATAAAATAAAAATTGAATTTCTCTTTACCCTCGACTTCCGTAACATCTTATACAGACTCTCCAATTGAATATGTAGTATCTCTTAGCTAGCCTTCATACTCCTAAGGTGCGAAAAGAAACTGTTGATATTCAGCTGAGATATTAGAAAAAAGTTTCATTTCATTCGAGCTTGGAAAGTGTAATAAAGCCAAGTCTTCTTAGAATGCCCGATTTGATGGCGCGTTACTTGTTCGTAAGTACTTGCATTCAGCTGTTTACCCCAAATTTCGAGCAAATTTTATCAAGTGGTTTATTCCCCGTAAACGATTAAGTTAACATTTTTTATATTATTTGCAATTTCCAGCGATTCCTAGATAATGGGTAAAAATTAGTAAAGTTTGTCGATATCAAGCTTTTTTTGAAAAAAAAAAACTCTAGAAGATATTACAATAAGGACAAGAAAACATAAATGGGAAGAAACAGAGTGAAAATTAGCATAAGATAGGTTAAGTTTAAAATTGAGTAAAATCGGTCCAGTACAAAAACACATACAAGGATAAAACCATCTTCTAGAAAAATTTAAGATTTAGCTAACCAAAATAAACTCGTATAATAGTTATTGATATGTATAGAAAAGGGCCATCCGAAATTATATAACTTTTTTCTGGTACGGCCCTAATTGGAGACATTATAACGACAAAGTCATTGAGAAATCTTAGTCATGGAAAGTTTTTCCTGCAAAAGCGGACTGATTCGAAATATTTTAAATAAAAGGAAAACGTTTTTGGTGTGCCATCATATCTGACTTTTAGTCAGCGCATCGTCCAAGACACTAAGGACTACAAATGAACAAAATCGATCCATTAAGACAAAATATGCTCATGAAAGAACAGAACCCACTCTTCGGAAAATGAAAATTTTTGGTCGTTTTGTCAAAAATTTTACAAATTTTACGATGTCACTTGATAGATATGGAAAAGGGTCATTGTATGCCGTATTTCAATGTCTCTATTTTATATATTTTTCTAAGGTTTACATCAAAAGTGACTAACTTATTTTTGTCATTTATCAAAGTAGTTAATACGCAAAGTATAAAATAACTTTAGGAAAATACATTACAGTAACCTCCCTAGTTATAGACGTGGTTTCAAAACCGCCGGTCTGGCAAGACAGTCAGCTGTTAAACACCTGTCATCCGAAGCATTATTCATTTAGTGAAAGGTTTAGCATTTACGAATATGGACCGTTTAACAACCGAAAACCACGTAAAAATAGTTAAAACTTACTACAAAAGCGGTGATTTAAACATAGGCTTTCAATAGAAAAAAATTGTCTTCAGATATGGAGCTCATTTCTCACTCGGTGGTTACGTCAACAAGCAAAATTGTCACATGTGCAACTCGGAGAGTCCAGAAGTGATCCGGAAAAAGTGACTGTTTCGTGCACATTATGGTCTGGAGGTGTCATGTGGACGTATTTTTTCGAAAACTGCCTCAAAACGATCCTCTGCTGCAACCAATCCAGAGGCGGCAATTTAAATGACATTATATTTCGTACATAATGGCAAGGTCCAAGCATTATAATGAAATAAAAGTTTCATCGAAATCATAAATGTTCTATCCATTTTTAGCAGATATGATTTTATAAATTCCCTTCTGCTGCAAAAAGACAGTAATGAGAGCGATGATATCTCTGGCTTACTTGTGGAAATCTTCCTTGTTTTGTAAAACTCTAGCGCCTTTAAATAGGTATTCATCATATAGAAGTCACACCCTCATTAAGGGGAAGTTACTTATGTTTACATGTATCTTCCTTGTTTATGATTAATGTTTTGTCCTTACTTTTGGGAACGTCCCAGTATACTTTGGCGGTCCCAAAACTAGCCGATCTGACAAAAAATACACAAAAAATTTAGGAACAATTTTCTTTATTTTTTAAGACAATCTTATTTTAGCTCAGCACACTTTTTCCAGTCATATTCAATAGCTTCTACACCATGTTTATAGCAAGAACTGTCAGGCTCTTTAAAATAGCCATCAACCGCAGACAGGCAAATCTTCTACCACCGAACCCGAACACTCCACTGAAACAAACACTCTACTGAAACATCTTCACGACACTGTGTTTGCATCCATTTTGCGCACAGATTCTTCATGTTCAAATCTCTGATCAATATACGATGTATAGCACTTTTTGAAATGCCCATCATTTCAGCTAGCTCACGCACTTGCTGCCACTCACCCGACGATCAATCAACACGATTTTGTGGATTTTCTCAACCGTGTCTGGCGTGGACACCTCAATTGGTTGACCACTGCGGTGTTCGTCTTGTCAGCTCGTACGGTCTCGTTTAAACTCTGGTACTCAATATTTTACAATAGAAGCAGACTCCCGAAGAGTAGAATCTAACTCGATTTTAAAATTGGTTAGACTGACACTTGCAGTGACCAATTTTATCCATGTTTACAAATTCACTGAGATCGTTTAATTTTAATGGCTCAAATAAAAATATTAAACAACATGACGCCTTGAAACTTAAACCATATGTTTTATAAGGTTGCCACTTTTCACCAAATTTTTTCACATATTTTTTTTCAAATTGCTGTCACCATCTATATGTCTGGTCGGCTAGTTTTGGGTCCGTCCTCTTTTTACATTTTCAATGCATATCCTTTCCCGATTTGTTTTAGTAACTAATTGTTAAGCTTTAATATACCTCGGCAAACTAAATGTTAATGCGTAAATTTAAAATTAAATTCAAAATAAAATTAATAAGTAATAAATAAAGTAATAAATAATAAATACGTAATTAAGTAAAATTAAATCGTAAAATTTGTGTTTATCATAAACTAACCTGTAAGTTATTAGAAAGAAGTATTTGATATTATATGAGTGATTTGATTCTAAAACTCATTTATTATTAATAATGTTAGTTAGAACAACTTACAATTTATGAACCTCTATCCCTTTTATTCCCTTCCTTATATGTGTGTGATTAACTATCCCATTTCATTTTCGATTAATGCTCAGCAATATTTTTCCCATACTTTTCGCCACAAAAGTGAGAAGAAAAAAAAAACACGAATGTGACGTTTTTACAAACCAATTGTTCAAATGGATTTTAATGTGTTTTTTTTTTCAAACACGACATGAAAAATGACATAAAAGCCAAAATGCCAACGCTACCAACGGCTACGAGGAGAACAACTGCATATGCTTTTTACTACAACAACCACGCAGAAGGCAGCAAGAACAATGAATGAGTGAGTGAATTTGAAAAGGACTACACCGGAATAATGTTTTATTTCAAGGTAGACTGCACACGGCACACTTCTGCTTACGATTTGTTTTGTTGTCGTACGACTATAAAGTATCGAAACAAATACCCATAGCCAGAGGGAAAGAGAGAGAGACAGAGAGAGGGGTTAACACTGGCGTCAACACTGAGCGGAAGTCCTATTCGACGCTTAGTCCTCTTCTAATGCATAAAATGTCCATTTTAACGTCTGGGTATGGGTGAATGACAACGATGATGATGATGTTCATGTTGATGTTGACTGTTATTGCTGCCGATGGGCGATGGTGTTGCATGAATGGCTGATTGCTACTGTTCGCTATGGGGTGATGATAAACCATGGCTAAAAAGTATTTTGTGTGGTTGTTGTTGTAGCTGTTGCTGTTGTTCACACCAAATTGCAATGGAAAGAAATTGTCCACACGTCATTTAACATTAAAAATATACGCATTTGACAATTTTGAATTAAGCAAATAAAGTCCTTAAAATGCATGAAATTAGTTTTTAGTTAAATGCGAAGATTATTACAGATTGTCGCTAACCGGCTATGCGGTTTGGCGATTATGAAAGTTTTGAAAAAACATAAGAAGATGTATTTATGAGGACTTAGACTTTTTTAAGCAAATATAAGTTAAAACGAAATTGGACAAGCTCCAAAAGTTTGCCCTGGCTACAACTAACATGGATTGCCATCCGCAATAGTATCATATGCGAGAGCGGTCCCAAAACTAGCCGACAAGACGTATAAATAAACGGTGCCACTAGTTTGAAAAAAAATTTGTGATCAAAAGTAGCAACCTTATAAAACATATGATTTAAGTTTCAAGGTGCTCGTTGTTTAGTATTTTTATTTCAGCCATCAAAAGAAAACGATCCCAGCGAATTTGTAAACTTGGTTACCGTTGTTTACCTCAATATTTCCAATTATTTCCAACCATTAATAACGCCGGGCTAGATTCTACTCTGGAGGAGTCTGCTCCTTCCTTTACGTCTGTAAAATGTTGAGCAGCAGACTTTAAACAAGGCCGTACGAGCTGCCAAGACGAGCATCGGACTGGTCGACCAATTCGGGTGTCCATGCCAGATACGTTTAAGAAAATCCGCAAAATGGTCAGCTGAAGGTGCGTGAGCTAGCTGAAATTATAGGCATTTCAAAAAGTGATAGGGTACGTGTACATTTGAAGATGAGAAAGTTGTGCGCTAGATGGCTGCCGCGACTGCTTTCAAAAGAGCAAACAGAGCGTCGTGAAGATGTTGTAATAGAGTGTTTGGCGATGTTTCATCCCAAAAAAAGTCGTATTATTGAGTCGTGGCACTGGGAATGACTGGTAATGGATCATTTGGTGGACGTTGAACTGGTTTGGAAACCGATGGGATATTCGCGTAAGTAATATTTTTTCGATTTTTCATATTGAATCCAGCAACTTTTGTTAAACAGAAATAACAATCGGTTTGGTGGTGGTTGGAAGTACTGGAATTGAAAAATTGAAATAGATTTTCTTGCCATTTGACCACTTGTATAAAACAGTCCTTCAACTATTTCAAAACATTGTCGGTGTCCACGGTTTGTTCAAGTTTCTGACAGCAAAACCAAAATAATGTAAAGATGCATATTTTAATAATTCTGATATTGCATATCCTTTTTTCCCAATCAAATATTTACCACACACAAAACAAAAATAGCTTAAATCAGTAACACGCGATCTCCCTGACATGCTTAAACGCTACTATAATGAAGATTTAGAATGAATGTGGGCATCTGTCAAATTAATAATTGTGAAATTGTAGTGTCGGTATTGAATGTTTTACAGTATTGCCAGTTTGCGATAAAAAATTAACAAGACGTAATAACTCAATTTACAATATCTGGCAATAACTAAGCCAGATTCGAATTCAGCGCACCCAGATTT
The DNA here is from genome assembly GCA_019455685.1 of Philornis downsi. Lineage (NCBI taxonomy): Eukaryota > Metazoa > Arthropoda > Insecta > Diptera > Muscidae > Philornis > Philornis downsi. The sequence goes on along the minus strand of JAHXMU010000658.1, from coordinate 1,735,305 downwards.
GTTAAAAAATATGCTTCGTTTCTGCAGTCAATTTTTTTCCCCAAATTTGTAGATCAGTGTTATTATTCTGCTTTTAAGAGTTTAACAGAATATCACAAAGAGAAGAGAAATCAGCTGGCTTAGAAACATAACAACTAAACAAAATCTATGAGCTTCTTAAATTAAACTTGCATTTCCTTATGAAAAACAAAATAAAATTTAGTATGAATATTACTAAATTTTGTATTTTCCACCCTCTCCTCCTTCCTTTGCCAATTACAAATACATAGCTGTCAGTATTTAGTATCGAATCAAACGAGGAAAAACAAACAAGACGATGATTGAGTAGATGGTTTGATGGATTGACAGTTTGAATCTGTTAACATCAATAGAGATTTCAAATCATCGTTTACGAAAAGGGCGAACGGCATACTGTTCGACTTTTATTTTATGTGTTCGTTTATGACCTCCCTTTCGACACACGTTTGACCTCGGGGATGTTTGCATAAAGTTTCATACAGTCTGTGTACGAGTATATCATCATCATCGCCTCGGTCTTCAAAACCACTCAGTAGAGACTTTGTATGGAAACCTCATTATGGTAAAAAGTTATTAAATTCAGCTTATGGGAATAATCGGTACTATTTGCAGTTCTACGTATAAATGAAGCCATAGATAAAGAAGCACAATGGTAACAAAGAAATTTCGCTGGGGGTATTTGAGTAACATTTTTCACATGACACTTCATAGAATATAGTATTTTATCGAGATGCTGGTGAGAATCATACATGAGACCATTTCATTGGGAGCAATAATCAATTGACAATTATTTACATGCTTTTAACTTTCATTATTCGAGTCAATTATAACAGTTTTAAAATTAATTGTCTACGATTTCTTTATGATTACCAATTGCATGCAATGAAATCGCACCAATTGTTCAATTGAAAATAATCATTACCATTACGGACCGGTAAAAAGAGAGCATCCAAAAAGAGCGAAAATAACCAACCATACAGAAATCGTGCAAATTTGGACCAGAATCAATAAATTTAACATTGATTGTGATAGGAGGAGTGTTATCCTCTTATGCTGCCTACTGAGTGCATTCAGAGCTTGTTTCCCGAAAATTTCAATATTATTCACATTTTGGCATACATAGAAGCTCTTTAAAATATGATCTACACCGTAAAATATTCGTAGTTTCGTATTCCATAGTTGATTTCCAATAAATTAAATTAACTATTCTAGTTACGGGCAATTGGTTTATTAGTTGGTGTTGTGCTTTTGTTAGTAGAACTGTAGAAAGGCTTTGTTTCGTTTTAAAATTGTCTTGCTAAGAACAAACATTAAATAATTTCAAACGCAGACAAACTTTTTAGAGCAAGTGATTATAAATATGTCCCATATCTATCTAAAGGGTGTCCCAATAAGAACGCAAGATTTAAATGACTGATGCAGCAATTGAATTGTTTCTCTGGCTGTATGACATGTGGAGCCGTCTTGTTCCAATTTCCCTCCCTCCAAATTCATTTCTTCAATTCAAGGCACGATAAAACTGGTTATCATTTCACGATACCAAACACCATTGACTATTTGCGCTTGACATGCCTCATTTTCATAAAAACAGGCCATGATTCCTCCAGCTCAAAATCCACACCACACAGTAGCACGTTAAGGATGCATTTTTTTTCTCGTGATTTTCCTCAACCCAAATGCGACAATTCTGCCTATTGACGAAGCCATCAAGATGGAAATGGGCCTCGTCACTGAAGATGATTTTATCGGCAAAATCAGCATTTTCATGTTGTCTCTCCAATACCCAAATAACGAAATCCCTTCGCTGTCCATGGTCAGCTGGCTTCAGTTCCTGAGTCAATTGAACTTTGTATGCATGAAGATGCAAATCTTTCGTCAAAATTCGCTGCATAGTGGATTTAGAGACACCAATTTGCCGAGCTCGGTGTCGAATTGAGGTGGATGGAGTTTGAGCGACATCATCACGTACAGCTGCGACTTTTAGGTCGATCGACCTGGTCGAAGGCGCGTTGTTGTCTTTACATCACTAACAGACCCAGTTTTGGCAAATTTATCCATTAATCTCTTTACAGTTGCGATACTTTGGAGCATTATTGTGACCTTAAATTGATCGCAATTTGCGAACTGTAGCCGCAAAACTTGCACCACTTTGGTAAAACAATTTCACAATGATAATGCGTTGTTCATTCGTGTAGTGCTCCATTTTATCTAACATCGTACCTTCTACTAGCAAACAATAACAATTGTTCAAATGTCAAACAATGACACTTCGAATGGCGCCAAATTTAAATCTTACGTTCTTGTTGGGACACCCTTTATAATATTTGGTTTTTTTTCGCACCGGGGAGAACCAACATTGCAGAGTATTAAAATAAATCCAGCCAATAAAATGAAAAATAATTTGACAAATGCTTTCCATATGAAGAAGAGCTTTAGAAGACATTTTTCGTACAAAGACGTGTTCTGTAGAAACCTATTCACGTATAGGTATAAAAACATACTTTTCTGCAATAGTAACTCAGTTTTTGCATGAAGAGTACTCGTGTATTGCAAAACTTTAAGCAAAATAAATCTTTCAAGAATATTTTTGATATGAAACGTATTGTCCCAGAAATTTTCGTTTACAGAAAGTTTCTTGAAAGTTATACTTCTTTAAACAAAGTGCCTTCCAACAGGGTTCTGTTATGAAGGGTTGTTTTCAACGACATTTTTCTACAAGAAGTGTCTTGCGTTACCCTTTTGCTATATGAAAATTATCCTCCATCACATTTTTCTGTATGAACAGTAGATTCTGTGACAAATTTCTATGGGAACACTGGGTCACTTGACAATTTTTCTTTATGAAAACTGTTTTACTTGACAATTTTCTATATGAAAAATGTCTTTAATGATATTTTTGTGTAGGAAAAACGAATGTCTTCCAAGGCACTATTATAAGATAAGTCTCTTCACCATAAAATGACTCTTCTCTAAAACTTCTATATTAGGAAAGCGTCTTTCATGGAATTTTTCATTTCATTTCTCTAATATGTTTTTCAATAAACGTTTCTATTACAAAAATATTTTCCAGTACATTAGAAACATGTTTTCTAATACATTTTTCTACAAGAAAAACGTTTTCCACGAAACTTTTTTTTTATTAGAAAAGTATCTTCTATGAAAATTTTCTATTAGAAAAAACTTTTCTATAAGAGTAGTTTATTGCATAATGCTTTTGTATAAAAAATAATTTCTTTCAATACAGTTTTACTACAAAAAAGTGTCTTCATTAACACTTTTGTTATAAAAGAACATTATATATTACGTTAGCGTTATATTCACTAATTCGCATGAACTATACATTAACTAGAGGTACGAGGTGTGTTCAAAAAATAAGGCGAATTTTCATTTTTTTAAAAAAATATTTATTTATTTATCAATTTCTATGTTATCTCCTTCAAAGTAGTCCCTCTCAGATATACCTATAATACATTTGTGCCAGCGTTTTTTTCTAATCCTCGAAGCAGTTCTGATATTCACTTTGTGGTATGTCCTTGAGCTCTCTCAGCGATTTGGTTTTTATCTCCTCAATCGTCGCAAAACACCGTCATTTCATGGGTCTCTTCAATCTTGGAAACAGGAAAAAGTCGCAGGGGGCCAAATCTGGTGAATACGGTAACCAAATCTGGCATAATAACGGTGTTGTTTTTGGCCATAAGCAAAGATGAGTGAACAAGTGCATTATCATGGTGCAAAAGCCATGAATTTTTTTCCACAATTCCGGGCGTTTTTTTTCGTATTGCTTCACGCAAGCAAGGTAATCGATGAAAACAGTGAGCGAAACCTTGCAATTTGATCAACTTGGCGTGCTTTTTTTGGTCTTGGCTCTCCTGGATTTTTCCATTGGGGCTACTTTTTTGGATATATAATAAGAAATAATTCTTTTCTGATAAATAATTTTAGAATCAAAAAATTTTGAAAATAATGAGAAATTATTCGCTGATCGGTACTTCCAATTTGTTCGCTAGGTGCAGCAAAAAACTTTTATACTTTTGTATTGCAACCATTAGGTAATTGAATGTGCAGCCTAACAGCTGAATTTTACTACATTAAGCATTAGCTTAGTTACATTTTCTGTTGTTTTATTTTATATTAATTCTAAACATTATTTGGAAGAAAATGGGATTGACTCCTACGTCCCTTTTGGCATACCGCACACGTTTGACTATCAAAAAATGACATTACAGCATAACGGACTTCAGAACAAGTTCCAATAGCCAAGCTCATAGATTTGAAAAAAGACTACTTCAGAATCTTATTGTGTTTGCTTTTCTTCAATAAAGGCAAAAATGGAATAATGGAATTGGTTTTGCCAATTCCGTTCCGATACAAAAGCTGCATCAAGTTATGCCGAAAATGCAGATGGAATAACGAAATTCATCAAGTCTGACAGTCATGTACTTACTGTTTCGATTACCCATGAGCTAAATATTGTACAAAAAAACCGTTTGAAACCGCTTGAATAAGATTTAATACAAAAAGAAGTTCAAGTTAAATGTCGCTTGATTCATTACAAATAAATCTCATGAACCGAATTTCCACCTGCGAATTGCTGCTGGATCGCATGAAAATTGACCCATTTCTGGAGCGAAAATATGAATTGGTGACGAAAAGTTGATGTCTTGCGACAACCATAACTCGGTCATTTGTACAGGAGGTATTAGAAGGAACCTACCAAATTTTGCAAAACAATACCAGTTAGAAATTAAAGAGGAAGAGGAGGGTGTGTAGGAGTTACCGGTAATGACCTGGCAATGTAATCTATTTTCATTGTCAGGCTCAATATTACCAAACGCTTAATGTGTGCCAAACTTGGCTAAATTCAGTACAACTGAATACAAGATATATGGCCTAACTCGTTCATATGTATCATATGTATGAGAGGAACCAGAAAAGCCATAGTTGATCGATTATTTTATCCCCAAGGTTTAATGACAAAGGCTTACTACAAAAATAAATTCAAGTTGGCTGTTGCATGATGCAACGCAAACAAATCTCATGAACCGAATTTCCTCCACCTGCGAATTGTTGCTGAATTGTAGGAAAATCGGCCCATTTCTGGAGCGAATAACGATTGGTAGCGAAAAATTGTTATCTTACGACAACGTTAAGTGAAAATTGTTCTGATCCAATCGCAGTTCGCCGCTGCAAACAGCAGTCAAGCCAGGATTGACGATGAAGAAAGTGTTGCTGCATGTTTGGTGGCATTGACAGGGAATCATCTGCTCCGCTACGGCTAACCATTTTATTCGGATTTATAGTGTAAACACTTGGACTATCTTAAGCAAACAAGTGACCAAATGCGTCCAGCTTTGCTCAATAGGAGAGGAGTTGTGTCCCATCAGGACAACGCTAATCCACACACATCGATTGTGACTTGCCAGAAGCTCTACGAACTTGATTGAGAAGTTGTTACGCATCCACTTTATGAAGTAATTAAATGTCCTTATCTATGGAGAATGATTTTGTTGGTGAAAAATTAGACTCAAAACGCTAACAACTTATCGAACAAAAAGGTGTATATTTGACCTAAATCTAATCATTCTAACTATGCTAAATAAAGCCTTTAATATTGTGCAAAAATAATGGATTTCTAATATCACAAAAATTGGAAAATTGCGGCAGAAATCGACAGAGTTAATATTACTTGATGTTGAGAAAGCATTCGAAAAGCATTCGCCTATATGGCATCACGGTCTACTTTTTCAATTAGTTGTAGCAGATGTGCCAAAGTATTTGTGTAAAATTATCGCTGATTTTCTAGACAACAGGGAGTTTGCGATTTCGGTTGGGCAGAGTATCTCGTTGTTCAAAAGTATTCTGGCAGGACTACCTCAAAGATCAATTTTATCACCAATTTTGTACTCGATCTATATTTCGAATTTCAAACCTCCTAAAGAAGTCTGCATAACAAGCAGATGATACGGCGCTAATTTCATCAAGCAAGTTAACAAACGTCCTCTTAAAGGAAATGGAAAATAATCTTATGGCCTGCAACAAATACTTTAAAAAATGGAAAATTAAGATCAACGTTCATAAAACTCAAAGCATAATTTTCCCTTTCAACAAATCTCCGAAAAGAATACCGGCGAGACCGAGACCAATATATATGTACATACTTTGAAGGCAACACCATAGAAACTCAAAATGATGTCAAATATCTTGGGGTGATTTTAGATAAAAAAAAAATTCTCCTTCCAGAAACATATTCAATTATCTTGCACTGGGTTCATTTAGGGCATTATGACCATTTTTAAACAAACGATCGAGTCTAAGCCTTAAAAATAAGAATCTTGTTCACAATCGTATTATAAGGCCTATAATGTCTTTCAATTCACCTACGTATATGGCACAACCAGGGCAAAGAGCCCCATACGAAAATTGCAAATTCTTCAAAACAAATGCTTAAAAATTATTTTCAACAAACATTGGACGTACCGCACTACTGCGCTACATGAAGAAATAGGATGTGATTTTTTAAGGATTATTTTAAAACATTAAGTGTTAACTATTTTAATAAGATTCTCTATTCTCCTTTTTCTGTAATAAGAGAATGTAACGACTTACAAATAACTTCATAAGGATAATTGATCAAATTGAAAATTTGTGTCTGTAAGTGGTCATGGTCGCAGATAATCGCCCTATTAACAATAATTTTCTCATAATTTTTGACTTTACTATTTATTTTTGTTTTGCAAATGAAGGTTTTTAACCTTTTTACCATCCAAATCGGTTGCAACTCCATTCAGTTAATTTACTTTTATGTAATAACAAGATTTAGTTCCGACAACAATGTTACGAAAATCTACCATTCCAGTGAAATATCGCAGAATTCGACTATAACCCGATGTTACACAGTGTAATTTATGAACCAAGTAGACACTGACAGTTGGCTAAAATTGATAAAAATTTTACCAACCTGGCCATAATGTGTTCTTTCGAAAAATGTCTACTAAAGCCGATTATATTGGAATTACATGCATAAAATTGAGAAAGTTTTTGAGAAATAGAATTATTCATAAAACAAATGTAGTTTTAATACATCATACAATCTCTTAACTCTTTTACTATAAAAACATTACGAAAATAGTCTCCCCTCCTCAAGATACAAAAGTAACAAAGACAAACACGCCATGAAAGTACAATACAATCTAAGGATTCACCCGTACTATACTCATGAGTATGTAAACTACATCACATCATCATTTCACTTCAGACCCTCATATCCACACTGAGATGAATAACAGGAATTCCCTTAAAAGGTTTCGATATCAATGCAAAAAAAAAAACTACCTTTTCACACATGAATGCATCTATAGACATTTATTTTCGAAATTGGAATGGGAGTACAGTGGCTGACGGTTGGGGAGAAGGGAAAGAGTAACGTTTTGCAGGAAGATTTGCGGGAAGAAATCAAAATCTAAAAAAACATTCTGTGGCAATGCTTAAAATTTACTTGTTGTCGTCATCATTGTTGTTATTTAGCTGTTGTTGTTTATTGTGGGTGGTAAACCGCATCAAAAGAATTCAAGGCATTACCCATCTCACCCAACTGGCGAGGGGGAGTTTTTAGCCATAGAAAGGGGAGCGAAATCAGTTCATTTTTTATACTCTGCACTTGCCGAGAACATTGATGATTTTAAAAGAAATACATTTGCTGGCATCATCAGCATCATCATCAGTTGTTTTGTGCTGGCTTCCGTTTACATCTCGATACGGCAACGTTTCATTGAACTTCCGTGCCATTTATTTTGTGTATTTGCTGTCGTTGTTGACTGAAAACAATCAACTTTATGACTTTTTTTTTTGCCAACGAAGAAATTCTGCGAAAGTAAACACGGCATTGCGTAACAGAAATGTAAAAATTATTATTACATTTGCGATGGGGTTGCATAAATCGATGTTCGAACAAGCGAATTGATCGAGATTTCACACGTAAAATAGTAGATTTTGCTCGAAATACACATATGGTCAAAGTAATAAGTACACCCTATATATTTTTTTTAAAGACTCGTAGACGAAAATTAATTTAAATTAAAAGAAAAAACAAATACTAATTTCTTTTGTTATAACATTAGAAATAAAATAAATACCAAAACAATAACAAAAAAACAAATATTAAATTCAGTATTTTTAAAAAAGTAAGAAATTAATCAAAAAACATTGGGCAAAATAATAAGTACATTTGGTTAAAGTAAGCAAAAAAGTAAAAAAAATCAAGTGTTTTCTGCTAAATTGGCTGAGTTTCGTTAAAAGCCGGTATACCCACCTTTATTTTCAATTATTTTGTTGACTCTTTTTGGCATGCCGGCAATAAGCTTCCTGCAGGTTTCTACTGGTATATCATACCAAGTTTTTTTTAACGAAATTCCATAACTGATCCTTATTTTTAAGAACCTTCTTTCCAATTCTTTGTTTCAACTCTCCCTAAAGATTTTCGATTGGGTTTAAGTCCGAAAATTGACCTGACAGAGCAACATTGTTATCTTGTAACCAATCCTTTACAAACTTAGAAGTATGCTTCTGATCGTTATCCTGCTGGAATGTCCATCTGAGAGGCATACATTCCACAGCATAGTTCAACAACGTATTTTTCAAGATATCTTTTTAGTGGAATCTGATCATAGTGTCGGTAATTCTATGTATCGGACCGACACCATACCACGAGAAACAACCCCGGACCATAATATGGCCGCATCCGTGCTTGACCGCCTCTTTGTAAAGCGAACATGGAATTCCTTCCTCAGGGCGTCGAACATTCCGTTTCCAAATACATTAATGTTTCGCTCCACAAAATGTTTCGCCATTTTTTTCACCGTCTCCTCTGGACCAATTGGAATGACTTCTTGCAAACGCCAATCTAGCCTTAATTTTTTTTTTTTTTTTGTCTAAGCAAAGGCTATCCGCACTCGTAAATGTGCTTTTTGTAGTCTACGGCGAACCGTTCGCAATGAAATTACATTTAAAACTTGTGCTGTAATCACTCTTGAAGGCACAAACGGGTCCTTCTTCGCAAGTGTTACAATACGGATATCTGTTGTTTTTGAAGTTTTTTTTGGGTCTTCCGTGAGTTTCGACGGACTTTTTAGGCTTTAAAGCATTTAGTACAAAAAATAGCAACCGATTCATAGCTTTTGCTATAGAACGAAGACTTTGGCCACTTTCTCTGAGTCTGGAAACCATTTTTCTGTTCTCCGGAGAACAATGACTTTTTCGACCCATGGCTGATTCTTTTACTACTACATATTTTGTTATAAATAAAGATAAACAACCGTAAAATAACTAGCCTTTCCAAAAAGACTACAGCAGACTGCGAAAATATTAAAGAATTTAGCAATGTATTTATTATTTTGATCGAATACTGAAATCACACCTGAACAAAACTAACTTACAATGAAAACAACGGGGAAGCCCCAGTTTTGTTTTTATTTTTAAAGGCATTGCCATGTTAAAGTTATTTAAATAAAAAAGAATTGCCATATTTACTTTAATGGAAAGTAAAGTATTTAACTAAAATTAAATATAAAGCAAAAATAAGCAGATGTACTTATTTTTGGGACCAAATGTGTACGCACGAGGCTGTAATATAAAAGTTAATTTTTTCGTTCAACTTTTTGTGATTTTAAGAAAAATTTATTATTGAATCTCCCCAAAAATGTCAATTAGGTGAATCGACTTACATCAACCTGTACACCACGTCCATTTCTGTATACCAGAATTGACGTGGTGAATCGTTTGATTGTTACTAAATGTTGCTAGGATTTGCCGCACAGTAAAAGAATCAGGATTTAACTAAAACCTGCAGCTTAGAAATTATAGACAAACCAAACTGCATCAGCCAATCTGTATGGGATATTCCATTAGCGGCCGGGCAACACCTGACGTGATAGAGAAAAACTAATTACAGATTCGAATTGAGGTACTTGGTTGCTCCAGTCCAAAACCTTGTTGGCTAGTGTAATTCTAACACTTGTGTTTTTACGTATATTTACAGAGCTCTGGAAATTTTATAACAGAATTTTATTAACTGCAGTGATTTTGGCTTCCTCTAGTTAATACCAAATTTATCCTCAGAGAAATAACAGTTTGTTGGAAATCTGCTCCGAACAAAACTGAAAAATACTCATATTCTTAAATTTTTAACACAAGCTTTTTGTTGAGGCTTCTTAAATTTCTGTTATTTGAAAACCCTTCCTGTTTGTTAAAATACTTTTCCAGATTTTTGCAAAAAAAAGCACACACACACACTCATAATAACAAAAACATTTCTCCATTTAACATGTGGTAAAAATTGTTATTATGAACGGCTTAAACAAATTTCCCCCGAGACAGAGCTAAGCCTCTTGAAACTACTCCAACCAACTCTTATTTTGCACAGAAACAAACAGAACGCAAATAGAACTCCCACTCGAACGCAAATACCCGTAACACATGTGTGAGATATGACATCCATCATATTGACTGGTCTGGCAAAGGACGAATATGCGACAGTCAGTCAGTCATTCACCCAAACCCAAACGCTAAGGAATGATACCTATCAGATCAGATGAACATTCCTCTTTTTTTATCCCTCTCCGCAGCATTCGTCTCCGTGATAACCGTACTAAGCAAATGCTTACAAAAGAGCTCAATTTGTTTATGGGAGAGAGAGAGAGGAAAGGGAAATAAATCATACTTTAATGAAGTAAATCGGATTTTACAGTTATTACTGGGAAAACTGATGATACAAACGATAAGTAAAATCTACGAGTATATACGAGTATGTGTTGGTTCGAACACACACCGACAGAGGGTAAATCAATTTCATACTTTGGTATAAATCATCACAACATATAATATGACTTCCTTGCCCCATCCATGTCTTGTCAACCTAGTTATTAGTATAGGTTTTCCAAAGCTATTTTGTTAATTGTTAACAAAATTATTTTTGCTATTTTGGTTACTATCAATTATATCCTGGCAGTTGGCTATGACGCTACACATTTTTCCCCTTGATTAACTTTCCCTCAGAATTTTTGTTTTGATGAGTAATTTGCTCGGTAAGTCGGCTGGTCGGGGAGACGTTTGTTCCATCAGTTGGTATGTGAATAATTTTTCGTTTAACAAGTAATTTCCTCTCCCAAGCAGGATTCTTTAACAAATCATTTTCTCTCTCACACAGGACTCTGGCTCTAAGTGTTGGGGTCTGTTAATATGTCGGAGTATTCGGTGGTTAATAAGGCAACATATTCTTTAATGTTTATTGTCATGCTTTACATAATAACTCTATGGGAAGTTAACCATAAATGCTGGCTGTAATTAGCGTTAAACAGTGGTAACTTTGCGTAGTTTAGCTGTAGGAAAAGTATAGGTAGATAGAAAGTAAAGCTCATATTAAATAAGGGCTATGGAATTGGACCAGCACTGAACGACTTCGACACCAACATTTTGGAGGCCAACTACCCCAACTCTATTGGTGTCCGAATCCAATATCAAAGAAGACCATCTTCCCAGAATTGATATTTTATATGACGGTAATATAGATTTATAAACTTAATTTAATTTAATTTATTTATTCAGTATTGTAATTTTAAGCCTTAAGGCCGTTTTGATTAAATTACAATATTACAATATAAATGAGACAGGGAAATAGTAATTCTTAAAGTCTCACTCTCGTATGGGGGAGACCAGTTGAAATGTAATTATTTGATTGATTTTCTAAAGTTTTACTAAGCATTATAAATCAATACGACGGACAAAAATGTAATCTAAAAATTACAGAGGAAAGATTAAATTTTGGAAAATTGGTAGCATAGGAGATACCAAAAGAGAGGTGACAATCCTGGTCATTTTCATACTTAGACCCTACTTTATTTAGCTTAACGTGACCCAAATTTGATTGAGTTTAATGTGACTGTATAGAAGAATCGGCCAAGCGTTAAAGAAGAAGAAGAAGGAAAAAGAATTTGCCAAGCATTAAATAGCAACGTGAAAGACAAAAATTTAGTTAGCTACAGTTTATGAATTAAAAGTTAAAGGTAGAAATGAATTTTCGAAAATCGGTCTATTTGTATGGGAAGTATCAGAAGGGATAGTTCGATATAAACCAATTACAAACTCCATCTACCATCAATCTATGGCAAAATATTACACAATGACAAATTAGAAATTATGAAATACTTTTGGTTAAATTATACCTATTACTTTAAACGTTTCTTTCTACGTGTTAAATTATAGGTATTTGTCGTATAACAACTTAAATATATCTCCACTCCTTCGGGCGACGGTACAAATAAATTCATCTAAACCAGGGCTGTGGAAGGACGCCAATATTGAGCGGCTCCGACTCCAATTTTCACACCTTACTACTCTGACTCTAGCACTTTGAAACGGTATAACAGTGTGTTGAACTCCAATAGTACAGGGTGTCCGTCGGGAAGGTATACCACTTTGTTTGTTTATAATTTTTGATTAAATGAAAGAGATGGATCTTATATTGATAAATGTTTTATTTAAAGTCGACAATTATGTATGGAATACAATATCAGATAAATGTTCGCCTCCGTTAGTCTCACAAATACCAGCCCTTTTGAACACATTTTCCATTACATTCTCACACATTTCACGCATTATTTCATTAATTTCATCACGAATATTTTGTTTGAGTTGCTCAAACGTTTCTGGTTTGTTTACCTTGCTATTCAGATATCCCCACAAAAAGAAGTCCGGAGCAGTCAAATTAGGCGACCGTGGTGGCCAATCAACATCACCATTTCTTGGATATAACTTGTTATGGAAAGATGTCTCGCAGTAATCCCATTGTGATTCTGGCTGTATGCGATGTGGCACCGTCTTGTTGATACCACATGTTAATCAAGCCCAAAGCATGCAGTTGTGGTCTTAAAAAGTTTTCAATCATATCACGGTATCGCTCCCCATTGACAGTTACCGTTACGCCGTTTTTAGTTTCAAAGAAGTCCAATGATTCTGTAAAATGCAGTTCCGAGATACAAATGCTAGTGTGTAAATCTGAAGATTTAATTTGGAACTTAGGTTCTGGGAGAGAGATTGGAGGTTTTGTGGAAGAACTAAGGTTCTTAGCGGGGTGTGTACAACGGTTAACTTACATTATTTCGGGTTTTATTCGTATGTTGAGGGCGGCTTGCGAAGTGGTCTGGTTGGAGGCTGGCGGAAAGAAGAGATCAAGTATCCCGCTGCTTTCAACCAAGAAACCACCGTGCCCGGCTGGGTTGCCATACGGGCGTAACAAAATAAGGGTTTTTATAGTTACAAGGTTGTTTGAAGGTTAATTTTTACAATTTACAATATTTACAATTCAGTGCAATTCAACTTAATTCAGTGTAACTTGATATAATGCAATTTTAATTCAAATCAATACAATTTAATTAAAAGCAATTCAATTCAAAAATTCAATTTAATTCATAATTTTAGAATTCGTAATTTACTTTACTTTATGAAATTCATTTTTCAATTCAATTTCAAACTCATACTTTAATTTACTTTACACAATTCATTTTTCAATTCTTGGGAAGGAAGGATTAACTGCGTTCAACAGATTCTTCCAGACCAAATTGCACACCAGACTGTCACTTTTAATGGATACAAAGGTGACTGATGAATAATTTGAAGGGTTCTCCATTGCCCAGAACCGACTATTCTGTTTATTCACATATCCATTCAAATGAAAATGTGCCTCGTTACTCATTATGACTTTCATGAAAATCGGGGTTGCCATGGGCGAGCTGTAACATCCTATTGGCATATGTACGGCGGCGTAAATGGTCTTGTGAAAGAAGCTCTTGTATCAACTGAATCTTAAATGGAAACAGACGCAAATCGTTGTGCAAAATTGTAGCCAAAGTTGTTCTTTGAAGACCAAGCTTCTGAGCACGGCGTCGAATTGAGGTTGATGGATTGTTTTGAAGACTTTCTTGAGCAGCAGTAATGTTTTCAGTAGATCTTGCAGTACGTTGTGGTCCATGCTTGACCCTATCAGCTACAGACCCTCTTTCTTCGAAATCATTCACTACACGATAAATAGTGCGCCTTTTTGGCACGTTGTTTCTCCCAAAAATTTCACGTAACTTTCTCATCGTCACAGTAATCGATGATTGATTTCGATAAAATGTTTTAACGATTAAAACGTGTTGATTTATCGAATATTTTCCCATAATAAATTTGCCACGTCTCTACTTCACGACTGCCAAATAGTAACTATCAAGATTAATATCTACCAAAATGGTGGCAAACAAAGTAGTATACCTTCCCAACGGACACCCTGTATTAGTCAAATTAAATAATGCTAATCAAAAATTGCGCTGGTATATTTAATATTAAATAATAATGCTTAAAAATCTATCCTACGGTAATTGGATTTAATGGCAATAATATGTTTCATATTTCACGACTATTTTTTTTTTGTTTTTTTTTTTTTTTTTTTTTTTTGTGAACTTTGACCGCCAAAAGTCAGCATAGTACCAGCCTTAATACTGGTTTTTATTTAAAACTACACGATGTTTAGTAGACACGACAATCGTTCGCATGATCCCAGGTTCAATCCCGAATACAGCCACCTATCATTACCTGAACGACTGTCATCTCGATGTGTCTGACAAAAGCTTCGAGTAGTCGAGGAATCGACAAATCTGTTCAATATTTTTTAAACTATGACATCGTTACAAACTATAAGTCGTGTTGAGTGAGCCTAAAAAGTAGCGTGTAAGCTCACCGCATGTGAGAAGCTCTCCCATATCTCATTCATGGGATGGAAGAGAATTTGTTTGTTCGTTTGTGTATTTTCATTTTTGTATGTATACTCACATACTCATGTATGTTTACATGAACTCACAACTCAATAGCTCCCGCATAGAAATATAGTGGATATAGTTTACATATACTTTATTTGCAACCAACTGCAAAAGATGCCGCAATTTGATAAAATTTGTTGTTTACGATTTCTATGGAATCCACTGTGCATAGACCGTAATCATTTTCCTTAAATCACATATTTCATGCCTCTTCCCACCGTTTAAGGACCTCATAAAAGCTTTTGTGGGAACATTAAAAAAGACATCATTCGCCCATCCCTTCGTACAATTCTACCAAAATTTTTATCATTCATCAGAAAAAGACAAACGTTCCAATGACAATTTATTCCTAAAAACGAATACAGATAATAATGTGGACGGACATCATCTGCACGACAGCAAATGCTTAGGTACATACATACTTACGGTGGTAATGAATATAATCTATCATCAAAGCAAAACCATCGCCACCATCGACGACGTCCACAGTTCATAGAGAAGCAGACGCACGCAGTACAGCCATATCATGCTAACTCGTATCAACTTAGATCCATCTGCTATCCACCTTTGTGTGGCACAATGCCAGCATAATTCCACCCCTTGGGTGTTATTGTTGTAACAGGAAAACAGGTGGGCGGTCGAAGTTTGTTACTAAATGTACAACATTCGAAGAGGGGACGGAGTCACACCGAAGAAAGTTAATGAATATGATTATATCGTATCGCATCCAATCGCAACCATCCGGTGGGTGACTTTAACTATTAACTCAATATAAATCGTCACTTTGTTAAAAAGGACACAAAACATCAAATAATATAAGCATTCATGAGAAAAGGGTTATACATACAATATATAAAGGAAACAGATGAGGATATGGGAAAAATTATTCAGGAAATTTAATTTTTGTTTCCAAAATCAAGATAACATTGTTTTGTGAGATGTTCATTTTCGACAAAGAACGAAATTTGCGGGAGGAATTCACTTCAGATCTGAAAAACTGTTCAAATTCTCATTTAAGAAGAGAGAAGAACTTACTTAAGATCTGAATAATAGTTTAAGTGCTAATGTAGGAAGACGCTTTTCCGACTTAAGTACAGAACATAAAAACATACAATCTAGTTGTGCGTATTCTGCAGGTTAACATCGTACTCTGTTATTTCCGAGGTCGGTCCCAACCGAGCTAACAAAGAAGACAAAAAAGTTGGGAAAATTTTCATTACTTTTCAATATAATTTTCTTTTAGCTCAATACACTTTTTCCAGCGATATTCAATAGCTTCTATACCCTGTTTATAGTAAGATCTGTCAGAACAGCTCTTCATTGTTGGCAAATCTTTTACCACTGAATCATTTTTTCAAATTTGGAAATAGAAAATTGTCCGAGAGAGCTAAATCTGGCGAACAAGGTGCGTGATGAAGCAATTCGAACTATATTAAATTCATTTAATTTCATATAATTTATCATCATTCATCATTAGTCATTTAATTCATTTAATTTAATTCATTAATTTTGGCCATCGCAATAGTGGATGTGTGAATTGGAGCATTGTCTTGATGGAACAACACTTTCTTTTTCGCCAAATGCAGCCTTCTTTCCATAGTTTCATCACCTAAATGCTGCAATAAATTAGCATAATATTTCTTTCTGAAGATAATCAATAAAAATAAACCCATGCGCATCCCAAAAAAACAGATGTTATGACCTTGCCTGCAAATGGAACGTCTTCGTCTTCTTTGGACACGATTCTCCCACTCCAGTCCACTGCTTTGACTGTTTGTTTATCTCAGGTGTGAATTGGTGGACCTATGTCTCATCCAAGGTTATGAATCAACGCAAAAATTCGGCTTTATTGCGGTGAAACATCGCGAAACACTCTACTGAAACATCTTCACGACGCTGTTTTTTTCTCTACTGAAAGCAAGTGCGGCACCCATCTTGGGCACAGTTTTCCCATCTTCGAATCTTCGGCCAACCTACGATATATAGGACTTTTTGAAATGCCTATTATTTCAGCTAGCCCACGCACCTTCAACCGGCGATCATTGAATACCTTTTTGTGGATTTTCTTAACAGCGTCTGGCGTGGACACCTTAATTGGTCGACTACTATGGTGTTTGTCTTGGCAGCTCGTACGGCCTCGTTCAAACTCTGCTATCCACTATTTTATAGTCGTAAACAAAGGAACAGACTTCCTCAGAATAGAATCTAGCTCGGCTTTAATATTGGTTGAACTGAGACCTTTCAAATGAAAATATTGAATTACATAACGGTGACCAATTTTTTTCCACGTTTACAAATTCACTGAGATCGTTTACTTTTGATGGCTCAAATAAAAATACTTACTTACTTACTTACTACTTAAAATATATGTTTTATAAGGTTGCCACTTTTCACCAAAATATAACTACTGGTACACCATGGTATCAGTACCATGTTACGCCATGTCGGCTAGTTTTGGGGCCGTTCTCCTATTGATGGTCAAAATATGTAACATTTTTGGATTCTTTGACGCCGACATTTTCAGAAAAGAACTTGGAACTTTCCAGTAACGACATGAATAATTTTTTCGGGTAAAGAATAGAAAAAAACGTTGCAGTTCTTTGGGGGAAAAATAAAACCAACATTTTGTAATTTCGTTTCTTACAGTTAGAGCACGGCAGCGCTCCAACCACTTGACCTATGACATCAATTTTTCAGTGAATGTTAAAATATGCTATTATTATGGCAAAACCAGGCAAATTCTATACGTTATATACGACAATGTCGATTCATCAATCGATTCATAGTAAATGTCATTATGACATTCGGAAGTGAGATCATTTGCTTAAGTAGGAGAAATCTTGCCTATAGTTGGATCAAATTCTTCCTTGCAAAAATATTAATTTTTCTGTGTTTTTATATCATTTTTATTGTTTATTCGTTAATTAACATCAATAAGCAGTTTTTATTGTGATTGTGTATTGAAAGGTAATCAAAATATTTCATCTATACCTACTATTGCTCTAAACAAAAAGTAAGACCAATTTTGGTTTTTTTTTTTTTTTGAAAAAATATTTATAAGTTTATTGTGTCTGAAAAAAATACTTTGAAGACCATGAAATAAGAAGTCATGGTCTTCAAAGTGTTTCTCTTCGGACACAATAAACTTGGACTAACTTTTTTTCCAACCCTCGGTCACCTTTTGGCAAGATGAAACATCGCCAAACATTCTATTGAAACATCTTCACGACGCTGTTCCTTTCTCTATTGAAAGCAAGTGCGGCACCCATCTTGGACACAGTTTTCTCATCTTCAAATCTTAGGCCAATCTACGATACATAGGATTTTTTGAAATGCCTATTATTTCAGCTAGCCCACGCACCTTCACCCGGCGATCATTCAATACCCTTTGTGGATTTTCTTAACAGCGTCTGGCGTGGACACCTTAATTGGTCGACTACTATGGTGTTTGTCTTGGCAGCTCGTCTTCAAAGTGTTTCTCTTCGGACACAATAAACTTGGACCAACTTTTTTTCCAACCCTCGGTCACCTTTTGGCAAGATCTTCAGAACGCGCTGCAATTTATGTTGAATCTCTTCAACCGACTCAAAACGTTATCCCCAGAACGATCGTTTGAGTCAGGAAACAGCCGAAAGTCAGATGGTGCTAAAACGGTCCAATACGATGGTTCCGGAGCGATATTGTTTGAATTGTTGCCAAAAAAAGTCACAAAGAATCAATGTAATGTGAGATGGCATATTATCGTAGTACAGAAACCAATATTTGTCTGTTCGCAAACGTCACAACTTTCAAATAATATTCTTTGTTGACGGTTTGGCCAAGCGGAACAAACTCACAATTCTCAATGTGATGATAATTGAAAAAAACTGTCACCATTATCTTGATTTTTGGGAGACTTTAGCACAAAACTTTCAATATCGCTTGACTTGCAAGCACGATATTCACCCGGTTGGTCGGTTGTTTCTGGATCAAAAGTACAGATATAAGTCTCAACTCTTCTACTAATGCATGCTGGTACTCGAAAAAATTAGTATTTTTATTACCAATTGCGTTTTGACGCGTCTGGGCCCAAAATATCTTTTAAAATGGGCTTGACTGATGCATTTGAAATGCTAACACCATCAGATTTATTAAAATCGTTGGAAGTGGTTTTCATCGTTTAAAGTTGACGGTCGTCCGGGGCATTCTCCGTCTTGAACTTATTCTCCGCCTTCTTTGAGCTGTTTATGCCAGATGGAAACATTTTCCTTCCCGATCAAGTCTATTCACCAAAGATCTTCTACAGCATTCTGAACAGACCCGCAGCAGAAATTCCACTTCATAACAAAACGTAATGTAACTTCTATGCTCAACAAAATACCCGTGTAATTTAAATTACAAACCGGTCTCACCATTTAGTGGTTTCAAAACTGCCGGTCTGGCAAAGCTGTCAGCTGTTAAATACCTGTCATCAGAAGTGTTATTTATTTATTGTAAGGTTTAACAACTAAAGAATGCGTAAAATTGGTTAATACTTACTACAAAAGTGGCGATTTAAACGTGGGCTTTAAATCGAACAAAATGTTCTTCAGTGATGCAACTCACTTCTCATTCGGTGGTTCCGTCAACAAGCTAAATTTTCGCCTATGGGGCTCGGTGAGCTCAGAGGTGACTGTGGAAAAGCCACTGCATCCGGAAAAAGTGACTGTTTGGTGCGAATTACGGTCTGGAGGTGTCAATTGGCCGTATTTTTTCGAAAATGACGCTGGAGGATCTACTTCTGTATTTCGCACATGGACTATGGGCTAAGCAAGCGATTCAATGATATAGCCCTCTCTCGGCAAACAAAAATCCGACTGTACTAGACGTTGGTTCTACTTGTCTTGTTATATGGCGCAGAATCCTGGGTTATGACGCAAACGGATGAATCAATACTGGCAGTTTTCGAGAGGAAAATACTCCGGAAATTATATATATCCATCATCCTTAACGTAGAGCATCAGCGCCGCATGAACAGTGAGCTGTATGAGCTATATGCCGACATCGACGTGGTCAAACGCATTAATATATAGCCACTGCATTGGCTGGGTCATGTTGTGCGGTTGGACCGAAATGCTCCGGCACGGAAAGTTTTCAACAACGAACTCGATTGACGGCGCAAAAGAGGACGACTGAAACTCCGGTGGAATGACCAGGCTTTTAAAATACTGTCGAAGCATGATGTGACGAATTGGCGGAGAAGCGCAGAAGATCGATTTCGCACATAATGGCGAGGCCCAAGCATTATAATGAAATAAAAGTTTCATCGAAAGCATAGCTTTATGTGTGTTTTATTAAACCGAAAAATGAATAACCTTATATTACGTATTCGAAGGTGGTATTTTAGCCATGTCCACTTGCTTTCCAAAGTGCTGGTACGTCTTCGACAACACTGTGTCATCGGTCCATTGGAACTTTTGCAGACCATTATTCCTTTGTTTTTAATTTGAACTTAGGATTTCACAAAAAAAAAATCTGTTCGCGTTTTCAATCCGCGTCCTTTTCACAGTGCACCAATCTGAGTTTTATGTAATTCCTTCGAAATATGTAGCCAACACGCAGTCCACATTTCGTTATTTCTTTCCGTGTTCCTAAAAATTCATTAATTGACTAATCCGTTTACATGAAGAGAAGGCGTGGTCTCGGCAAATGATGTCATTATATGTGTATATGAACCTGTGTGCACCTTTCCATTAAATATCCAATGAATATAAGAAAATGCTCACATATCGGAAAACGTTTTTATATGTGACATGTAAGACATTTCTGTAAATTTGGACGTCGACGTGAAGTACTTTTATAGGAAACTTTTATGCTAATACCAATAACATATCCCCAGAAGTTCCGTAGAAGCTAAAGAGCCATTAAATAAAAGTAAATAAAAAATGCCTGTCATAAAATATACAATGGAAGACAGTTAGTATTAAGAATTTTACACAATTAAGTACAAATACAATATCCAATTTTTTACAAACTAGAATTTTGCATTGTTTTTTCTTTCATCATTTATTATATTTTACATAGCTGGAAATCCTAGCATTATTTTGACAAAATAGCGAAGGCGGTCTAAACATATGGCAATTGGTTCATCAGCAAATGGACCCAATATCGAAGGAATATCGGCGACACAAATGTATGGTTCGGTGTCGTCACTAGCATTCATTCGCTGGTATTCTGCATTATTTAAATGTGCAACATCATATCTTGTAAACTCTCCATTAATATGCTCAACTTTTGAAGATCTTAAGGGATCACAATTCACAGTACGATAATTAGATTCCCTTAAAGCTGGCAAAGCTCTTGGAATGGAGGGGGATGATTGCGACAGTTGCATTCTGATAGGTTTCCTTTTGGGCAAGTATTGCGTGTCCGGTTTGAGCTGACAAATTTCATTTGACATAGACAATTTTTGCTGCATTTTCTTGATGTGTTCCTCTAAATTGCAGCGGCTTTCCTTATCCACAAATACAATGTAACTTTTTCCTTTCTTTATGTCCTTAGCCTTCTCGTCTCTCGTTGGAGTTATCATATCACCATTTTGTTTATTTCCCATACTCTGCGGATGATTGGTTCTATTCAAATAGTGGGCATATAGAATTTTTACTATTTCCTCATTAAAAATTTTAACCATTTTCAAAGTTTTTATATTTTTTGGTTTGTAAATAACCAATCAAATTTTCCACGTTTAACTAATAATTTAAATTAAACTTCAAAATTATTTCAACTATGAGAAAAAGGCTTAATGTTGGGTTAAGGTTTCAAACGGCACAATTATGCCAGAGGGTAAAATAACAAGTATAATTCTGGGAGCATTCAAGGTCTCAAATTGTGTGGGATGAGAGGTAACTGACGAATTTTTAAAGATTTCGTAAATCTGACAGACACCTTCATATTCGTGTAATTTGGTCCACAACCATTTAGGTTCCTTCGCTTCTCTAGTTAGGGTAAATTTCTCCTTCAACTTGCGGCAGGCCAAGGAGCACAGCGAAAATGATCTCTTCAAGGTGTGCACTGACTTTTTTAAAAACCCCTCATCTGACGGCTCTGTAGTAGTCGATCGCGGTGAGGTTTGATAGGACGTTGGGATTGTTATATTCTTCACTGAGTATTGCTCACATTTTGGGCATTTCATTTTTCTCATTAACCTACATTGTGGAAGTTTGTTTGCTTTACATCCACCAATTATGATTCGGCAGGGCTCTGTTTCTATTGGAAGATTCGTTCGATATATACTCAGTGAGTGGTCACTTTGCTCACTTCCACTGCTGGGAAATTTCGTATTGAAATAATTTTGCATACTGCCACCACCCAGGAAAAATAGTACCCGATCTATGCCAGCCATCAAAGGTTCATCGGGAAATGGTCCAAATGTATCGTAAGCGAGTATGCTGTTCTTTTCTACAGTCCTAGGCGCCAATACAGACCTCTTGGGAATGACTGGTGGCACTTTGAAACTTGCATCGCCTAGTATTTCTATTGGAGTCATTTTACCAAAGAAAAAAAAAAGTTTGTTTTTATTTATTTATACTTTCGGTAATTTGTATTTAGAAAGGAAACTATTGTTTTCTGTTATTTATAGTATTGACATTTGATACATTGTAAGAAAAAGTAGTTTAGTTAAGAATTTAAATTCGCATAGTCAAAAATATGGAGATATATTAATTTAACCATACGTGCCGGTCCCTCTTTTGGAATGAGCTCAAAAATCAAAGCATTTTTTTCTTGGCAGACATTGCAGACAAATGGACCTGTATTTATTGTACGGAATCATAAACACCATTTCAGGATTTGATTTGGAATATCGCTTGGCCTCTACATTCGCAGTATAATGTCTTATTATTTATTCAGTAGGGAATGATTTTAGTATGAAAGTTATTATAAACTAGTTCATCATGCAACGTAGAATGAGTTTGTCTTTCATAAAACAACTGTATGATTTATCAATTGAGGGTTTAGTGACTAACTAGTGCTTTTTTGCTCTTTGTAGCCAGTTTCGAAATGATTGTATAAACTTGATAAGAACTAGTTCAAAATTGACATGTATAAACTAGTTCTATTCTGGAAAAATTCAAATAGTACTTCACTAGTATCTTAACTATGATGCTAAGTGCCACTCTAGTCCAGGATCAATAGAACTAAAGCAAAACGAGAATGATGTGAAAAATATAGAACTAGTTTTTCTGCAGAAATCGGTTATTTTATTTAAAAGCTAACTTTATTATTTTTCAATGTTCATAAAAACAAATCAGCAAAATATGGTTGTAAAATGCAAATGTCGATGCAAATTCTAGTGTGTAAATCTGTAAGATTTGGTCTGAAGATTTAATTTGAAACTTAGGTTCCGGGAGAGAGATTGGAAGTTTTGTGGAAGAACTAATGTTCTTAGCGGGATGTGTATACTTACGAGGGATTTCGTAATGGAGGAAAGGAAACAGACATCAGTTAACTTACATTATTATCGGGTTTTATTCGTATGTTGAGGGCGGCTGGCCAAATGGTCCGGTTGGCGGCTGGCGGAAAAAGAGATCAAGTATCCCGCAGATTTCAATCAAGAGACCTCCGTGCCCCGCTGGGTTGCCATATGGGTAACAAAATAGGGATTTTTATAGTTACATGATTGTTTGAAGAGGCCCTTACACAGGCAAATAAATAGTTAATTTTTACAATTTACAATATTTACAAACTGTTTCATATAAGCAATTCAATTCAATTCAACTTAATTCAGTGTAACTTGACATAATGCAATTTTAATTTAAAACAATATAATTTAATTAAATACAATTGAATTTAATTTTCCACATTCAATTCAATTCATAATTTGCTTTGCTTTACAACATTCATTTTTCAATTCTTGGGAAGGAGGGATTAACTACGTTCAACAATGGATACATCAGTACAATTCCTTGATAACATTTTTTAATGTATTTAAAAAAATATGTGGGCGGCCGCAAACTGTAAAAATCGGTTAATAAAAGCAAAATTTATTATGTTCAGTGTTCATAAAAACAGAACAGCAAAATATGGAAACATCAATACAATTCTTTGATAAAAATTTACCTTCGTGGGTAACATAAAAATTTAATGTATTTAAAAAAATAAGTTTGGGCGTACCGAAGGTTACATAAACAACAACAGGGATTGACAATGTCGTGAATTTCATACCAACTTATAACGTGATAAAAGCGGGCTTGACAAAATCTCTCTCTTCTCAAAAATGATGTATTGAACAAACGAGTAATTCATTGAAAAATTCAGGTTTTTGTCATAGGACGGCACCATTGAAACCGGACATTATTCCACCAGTCCTTATACGGACAAGATTTTTCCTAATTTTGTGTAGAACCAGAGAACGCCTTCTTATGATATAGCAACTTTGTCGATTTTTCCAGGGAAAACAGATATTTTTACAAATTTTTCAATAACCATAATTAGGCCGATCTCTTGAAAAGCTATATGAGTTGTGGTGGCTCTTTCTGAAATCTATAAACTACAACTATACGTATATAGCTTTTATTAATTGTTTTTTTTTTTTTGTTTTTCTTTCTTTATTGCTTTGAATATTGATAGTTAAGAATCAACATTTTAATAATTTACACCAAAACAAATTGGCATTAGTTTAAAGCCTCAGCGTCTTGTAGACTTTGTAGAGACGAGTTAGCAATACTGCGAATATTAAATTATTTACAATATTTTAAGATGAAAGAGAAAGAAAAAAATATATATATATGTATTTAAAATGAAAATTACTTCTCAATTCATTTTCTAAATCAGAACTTCTTCTACGTTGTTTAGCAAATAAGTTTTAAGCAAAGTTTTAAACAAAGAAATTCTCGTTTCAGCCTTTAAATAAGGAGGTAAATGATTAAATTCTTGACTTCCTGAAAATTGTATTCGTTGTTTCGTGGTTTCAAACAAGCACCTTACGCTTAGATTGCTACTATTTCTTGTATTGGAACTGTTTTGATTTCTGGTGAACTTTATAGTATGATGGCCGCATTTAAAAACGTATAATAAAAGCTGCAGTTTATAGATTCCGCATATTGACGAAATCGTCGGAAAAACATCTTTATATAAGGAAATAGTTGAAAATGTCATAGGAAGATTTGCCACTGTTTTCAATGCCTTTGACTGAACCCTTTGCAAAGATTTTAATTCTCCACTTTTCCTATATCCGTATACAACAGCCAGATAATAGAAATTGCTTTGGATCAACGCCTTATACACCAATAATCTAGTATATCGGTCAAATTTATTCTTGAATTTATATAACAATCCGAGAGCCTGCGCTGACTTCATTTTCAAATGTTGAATGTGACGACCCCAAGAAAGGTTACTTCGAAGGTTTAAGCCAAAGTATTTTATAGTATTGACTTCTCCGATTTCTTTGCCATCGACATGGACAACTAAGTTCCTGCTGTGAACATTATATGACCTAAAACGTGGCACAATTAAATTAATTAAGAATTAAATTATAGTGGCACAATTGTTGGAAGCGCACCAAAAATCCCATTATTCGTTGACTCCATGCATGTAAACGTGTTTTTCTACCAGACCCATTTCCCTCACTCTTCCACCTGGGGCCCATAATGTAGGACCAGGTAAGTTGGCGTATCAGAAACGTCCTCTTATTCTATATATTATTGAAACTGAGCTCATTTTTTTGAGAGAAAATTGTGATTTTTATTATTTTCCAACCCCGATTAGGGCTTTTCTTAAAAAATATATGAATTGGGATAATTTCTTCCAGCATCTTACAATACAACCGCATATTACTTTTATTTATTATAATTAAAAAATAGTAACACATTTGGAAAAATCCTGAAAAATTTCCATTCTGTAAGAGGTGATTGCTACCCTTGTGTATGAACAAGTTTTTCCCTACTGAGTCGATTTCGAACTTTACCTATCTCTGAATATCTATGCCAAATTTCAAACCTTCGTGATTAGAAGATGCGATCTCTTTCGTATTTACAATCGAAATCGAACGAACGGATAGGCATATTTAAATCGACACACGTTTTTACGATGAATGTTCTTACGACAAATAAGGAGGATATGTCTGTGGTTACAACGAAAAACGACGTACCTTCTAATTTACTGTTTTATGTTTTCCAAAAAATTGATTGATGGATCACGAGCGTATGCTACATGTTCAATATTTATCGCGTCAGTATTTACGTTTTTTTGTGCAGTGCAGATCGGTTATTAAAAAAATGTCGCGAGAAAACCAAAAAAAATCCTGTTTAGCTATTTTGCTTGCTTAATAATAATAAAATTTTTTACTTTTTATTTGTTAAATTTTTTGCACTGCGTCTTTTATTTTATTTTTTATTTCACTTCGTATTAACGTATCACGATCTAATACCATGAAAATGCTACACGTTCAATATTTATCACGCGATCCGCGATCTGGATTCCATAATTTAGGCTATTCTACGATATGGATTGCGATCCATCAATACCGCATGCTACACGTTCAATAAATATCGCGATATTGGATTGCGTTCAATATATATTTAACGTGTAGCAGTGCCCCATGGACGTAAAAAAATAGCTAAAAACATACGAGGTGTGTTCAAAAAATGATGTGAATTTTCAAATTTCGCAGGCTACGTACATTCGACTTTCTATTATTATTTTTTTATGTTGGTACACTCGTCCCGAATATATATTGACGGTTTTATCCATATAGCATGTTTAGTTTGGTTGTGAGAGGTATAAATAAGACAAGTGTTTTGCATGTTCGGCGATTTTGTGCTATCGAAAAAAATGGATCAAAGAAATTGCATCAAATTTTGTGTAAAAAATGGAATTAAATGCTCAAAAACATTTGAAATGTTGCTACTGTCAACACGGTGAGAGTACTCTGAGCTTTTCACAGAAGGCCGAGAAGATGTGAATGACGACGCTCGCTCTGGACGCCTCAGCACATCAACAAGCGATGAAAATGTTGAGAAAGTGAAGAAAATTGTTATGGAGAATCACATATTAGAGAAGTTGCTCAGGATGTCGGCATATCGGTTGGCTCATGCCATGCAATCTTTTCGGAAATTTTGGGCATGAAGCATATGGCAGCGAAGCTCGTTCCAAAATTGCTGAATTTTGAACAAAAACAACGTCGCATGAGCGTCGTTCAGGAATTGTTGAATAATGTAAACGATGATCCAGATTTGCTTAAAAAGATCATAATTGGTGACGAATTATGGCCATATGGTTATGACATCGAAACCAAAGCCCAATTGTCCCAATGGAAGAGTCCAGGAGAGCCAAGACCAAAAAATGCACGCCAAGTTCGATCAAGTGTTAAGGTTTTGCTCACTGTTTTCTTCGATTACCATGGCGTAGTGCATCAGGAGTTCTTACCACAAGGTCGTACGGTAAATAAAGAGTATTACCTTAAAGTTATGCGCCGTTTGTGAGAAGCAATACGAAAAAAAACGCCCGAAATTGTGGAAAATAAATTCATGACTTTTGCTTCATGATAATGCACCTGCTCACTCATATTTGCTTGTGAGAGAGATTATTTGGTCAAAAACAACACCGTTATCAGGCCTCAGCCATCGTATTCACCAGATTTGGCCCCCTGTGACTTTTTCCTGTTCCAAAGATTGAAGAGACCCATGAAAGGACGGCGTTTTGCGACGATTTAGGAGATAACAACCGAATCGCTGAGAGAACTCAAGGACATACCAAAAAGTGCATATCAGAACTGCTTCGAGGATTAGAAAAAAACGGTTGCACAAAAATATTATATCTGATGGAAACTACTTTGAAGGAGATAAGGATTGGACATAAATATACCTTACAATAAATACAAAAGTAATAATGAATGAAATCGATTTTGTCCTAGCTTCAATTAAGTAGTTTTTTCTTGTGACCACAGATATATATTATATTTTGTCTCAGATGAATATTTATAGACATTACAAAGGGATTGATTATATGAATATATCCCCATGCTGTGGTGAAGGTGTTCCCAAGGGGTCAGAAATATAGCCCCTCTAGATTCCCTCTTAGAAGCATTTAATAATTAGAAAAATTATGAGCAGCCCGAGGGTCTCATGGGCATCAGCACCGTTCCTCTGTTTAAAAATTGTATGCGGAGTCATCGTCAAAATACTTCTAACTTGAGTACTGAGGAGACTCTAACCTCCCCAATGTCAAGCTTTTTTTCAATCATAGGCGATAAAGTGAATTTTTGCGGAAACTTGCTGTAGTTTTTACTTTAAATCTTCATGCAATGAGTCTAGTGAATCTTGCTACATTAAGAAACTCAAGTAATTTATTTATTTATTTATTTATTTTTTTTTTGATTCATTTTTTTTATTTAATTTTTTGATTTCATTTTTTTCTTAATTATTTGATAAATGATAAATTTTTATCAAGTCTTTTTATAGATTTTATTCACTGTTCTTACTGTCTGGAATTGGCTATGTGACAACTTGCATTGATAGTTGTATTTAACTATAATTTATCTATTAAATTGTATATTAACCATAAGATAGTTAAATCTTTGGTTGATGTCAACTAATTAATCTTTTTGATGTTTAAATCGTTGCCAGTTTCCTTGGTACTTCATTTGAAATGTTTAGGAGTTTATTAGCATCGTAATATCGTGACAAATCCGGCATAATGCAGTAATTGTAAGTGATTAGTATTGTTAATTATAATTATTTTAAATAAGCTACGGATTTAACTATGCACGGAACACGGAATTTTTACGTCTGTTTTCTTCTCTTTAGTTGCTATGACGCTATTGAAGTCCTCATGGAACGTTTTCCAGCCACATTGACTGCAAAGTTTAAGCCAGATCCTTATGAAATAAATTTTCATAGAAAAGCGTTTGCATAGTTTGGAATACAATAAATTGATATCAACATTAATTTTGAAGGTTTAGTAAAAATCAAATAACCCTTTCTATAAATTACTGAACATTCAGATACGATACAATGCATTTACGTGTAACGAACTCTATTCAAGACATAAATAAATCATGCATTCAGTTATAATGAACTCTATTCAAGGCATAAATAAATCACAAAAAATTTGATCATTGCATAATACGTAATCTTCAAATTTATCCTTTTCTGAACATTCGCTTATTAACAACAATATCAATTACGTTTTGTAACTATATATAGTTTCAGACTTTTATATAGACTTTATAGTTTCGTGTTGGACAACGCTCAACACCTGCCGTGCTATGATGTCGGTCTACGATCCATGTAATGGCTGCGATCCTTAGACATCACTTGATTAAACGCATCACGATAATGATATTCTTTAAAGGGAATCTGTTGGAAGACTCGACCAGAACTATCAGATATATACAACATATTTTCATAATTCAAATCGGCGTCAGTATTCGAACATAAAACATCATTGTGAGAATCATTGATACTGGTTGAGAAAATTCCTTTCATTTTGGAAGTTTTGCTTGCGTTATCCAACGCTTGAGGTTTATATTTACGCTTCAATCTTTTGCGAATGTATGATTTCGTGACATGATCTACAATTGGATCTTGAATGAATGGTGTACTTATTTGCTTGTTTCTATTAGCATAGTCTGGGTTCAATTGAAAATTTTCATCAATTATGGAATCTCTTGGTGTAATTTTAGTTTTCGACACTTCCATTGTGTGGCTTAAATGGCTTTGTCTCATTTGCTCAATATGTTGTTTTAATAGTTCAGTATCGCGTAGCATTTCTGACCGCATCACACGATATCTTAGAGCGGTACGATAAAGCAGCAATACTAGGTAAACCTTTAGAGTAATAACTGTGGTCCAAAAAAGATACGTTAAATTTTCGAAACTTATAGGCAATTTCATAATATTTGTAAGACTTTTTGCTTTTCAAAACGAATTTGATAAACTCTTTTCTTTATTTTACTTATTATCAGCGATTTGTAATTTTTTTTTTGTTTCAGAAATGACAATTTAGAAAATGATGATAACAAAATCTGATTACAATCGAAAGTTTTGTACAGGGTGGCGCAATAGAACGTGCATATTTAAAAAATAGATTAAAAAATAAATACAAAAGGTATGGTTAAAATAAATCTAAGGCATTGTAGAGTAATAAATGGAGTTTATTTTTTAAAAATAACATCATCTAAATGGTGACCCTCTCTACGACGGCACTCCTCTAACCGCAAGCGAAAATTATTGAAAACTTTATTCAGTAATACTGATGTAATGGCTTCCATTTCACCACGGATATTCTCCTTGAGCTGAACGATGTTTCTTGGATTATTACTGTAGACTTTGTGTTTGAGGTATCCCCACAAAAAAAAGTCTAGAGGCGTCAAGTCTGGACTACATGGGGGCCATGGGATATCACCTCTTTTCGAAATCAGTCTGCCAGGGAACATCTGCTTCACCACCGCCATGGAGTCATTTGATGTGTGACAGGTAGCTCCATCTTGTTG